>JADBJO010002009.1:117500-135000 GCA_016801955.1 Conus betulinus | reverse complement strand
TTTGTGTGACTCTTCCGCTATTATATAGGGCACTATAATACATGCAGTTTTATTATCATATCTGTCAAACTGATGAATAATCATCATTTTTCTCAATGTACGTAACTTAATCTTATATACGCGAATACATTAACGTTTATAAATTGTTTACCTCGCATCCGGACAGATGATGTCATCTAGGTCAAGATCCCCAGTGTGTGTACATGTACTTCACTTGCTCATACCAATCAACTCGTAGCCTGTAACCAACTTTTCACGTATGTGTATTGTTTGCGTGTTTGCTTTTAAATGATATTTTCATTGATGTCCATGTCAGAATGTAGTGTATCTGATTGTACACAAACATCAAATAAATTCATTAAGCTACCTTTTAACGATGATATATCATCATCAGCAAAACAAAGGAACAGACAAGCAAACAAAGGTAATGACTGCCTGGAGCTTAATTTGCAGTTTTGTACAGGTTACAAAGTCAGTGGAAAGTGACGTGTCTTTAGACAGGATGACACCTTCTTTACAAATCTGTCATGATAACTTCGTGGATGTCATGTTGTGTGACGTCTTCATTTACTTTCATTCAAGCGCGTATCACATAGGCCCCTATTTGATGTTAAAATTACGTTTACAAAATATTTCTTGTGTGATTGTAGTTGTTGTTGCTGTTGTTTTTATCGTTGTAATCGTTGTTGCTGTTGTTGTTTTGCTGATTTGTTTGAACTTGTGCATTTTGCAATCGCAGCCAATGTAGAGAAGTTTGCTGAACATAAGCGTTTAGGTAGCATCAATCGTAACAGACACCAGATATAACAAACTAAATGTCAATGCTCCTTTTAATTTCTTTACAAGCGGCGTGCACTGCAGGCCTTTTATAGGTTAAAACTAAATTCACACACGAAACACAAATGTCATTTTCAGTGATGACTTCTCACCCCCTACGTCATCACCCTCATCGTCCTCGGCTGTGTCATCGTCCTCCTGCTGCTGATTCTGCTGATAGTTCTTCTTCTGTTCGCTGCTGCAAGAAAAGAAGGTCCCGCTCCAAGACAGCTCCGGCGGACACGCCCTATGTAGTAGCCACCACGACGCCTTCTGCATACGCCACTCCAGCGAAGCCCGCTCCTGCAAAGCCAGTCCCGCTGACGTCGTCGCCAGGGTATACAGCCCCTGTCAACACGCCGCCTGCAAGCACGGCCGCAGCGAAGACCCCGCCCACGAGGAAGAGTAGCGAGGCATCTGACCCAGAGAAGAGGACTGATGCCAAGAAGAGCACCCCCAGAAGGAAGAGCTCTCAGATCATTCAGCCGGCCTGGTTGCCCTGGAGGACATGACGTGTCTTGGACCCTGTAACCCGTTAACAGCGTCTGAACTCACCTACTTACCTGATCGGAGGGCTTACAGAACATTTCACAATGTAACTCGATTTGCACAAGCATGTATTTACATACTAATGCATGCATTTCACATCATTCTCTATCCCTTTACTATTTGGAAAACAAAAACACGGTAACACTTTCTTCACTTAAATTGTAAGTGAAGCAATAAGCAAGTGCGTTTAGTTTGTCTTTTTTTTTTTTCCCCTTTTCACAATGAAACAAAAATCGTATGACTTACGCCACCGCTTTTTATACAACGCTTCACTTAGCACCTAGAGGTTTTTGCTTTGAGTACCTTATCCTAGCCTCTGTTTTGTCACTTTTCAATACGTTTATAACTTTTTTTTTTTTTTTTTATTGATTTGGCGTTTATCCTCTACCAACACACAGCTTTGGCCACAAGAAAGATTTCCTTTACCTTCAGTGGCGGTCATTTACCAACGTACACCCCAGCCACACTTTAGACTTCCTTTACCAGTTCAATGGCATATCGCCTGCTTGCACTGATTTCCTTCATCAGGTCACTATGGTCATTTGTCAGATACTATCTGCATACTCTGTTTTTTCTTCGTCATCAAAGGCATTCATTGATTGACACCCTTTCCTGGTTACCCTGAAGATGTCCTTTATCAGTGTAATGTTTTTTCACTTATTGATACTCTCCCCGGTGAAATTAACTATTGCCTTCATCCGTTCAACGAGAGGCACGAGCACGCCTCCGTTTCACTCATACGTCTTACATCAGTCCACTGTCGATCACTTTGTGACATTGCCTTTGTCTGTGATGGAAACTGGAGATCGTCACTTCTCAGTTCGGTGTCTGCAATTGAGTGAAATACTCCCTGGGCATATCAAAGAAACTTGTTGTCAGTGCAATGTCACTTCCTTTCTTCTTTCATTACTTCACTGTCGGTCACTTAATGACGTATTTTCTTTGGCTGTACCAAAGACTTTCCTCTCTCTGTTCAGTTGTCCACCATTTATGGTGGTACTCCCTGGCCACATCAAAGACTGCTTTCAGTTCAGTCTCGTTTACTTACTGACACTCCTCTTGTTTACACTGATTTCCTTTGTTCGTTTCCGTGTCAGTCACGGATTAACATTGGAATGCACAGCGTTGTCTGTCACCTAAGCACACGTGCGTTTTTGCCTCGCTTCCTCGGCATGTCAAACGCGGGTGTTTTAACAGGCTGTAGCTCCTTTGTACATAGTAAATGTCTGCCAGCTTTAGTCCTCTTCAGTTGTTCCCATTTTTTTCTTCATCAGTTAGAGACCTCTCTTAGGGTGGTGTTGCACTGGTCCTTGACATGTCGCTTTGGGCATCCTCTGTTTCTTGATCCGTCTGATAGCTGGCCATAGTGCACACTTGCTTGGGGATCCTAGGATTTTCCATTCTTTTAACATGGCCCAGACATCTGAGCCTTCAGGATCTGAGGATGGAGAAAAGTGATGGAGCATTTACTCTCTGGAGCATTTATACGTAAGGAAGTTGTGTCTTGCCTTTTGATGTTCAATACCTGCCTCAAGCAGTTGATGGGTAAACTGTTAAGTCTTCTAACTTGATTTGACTAGAAGGTATTTGTTTCACTTTCTTAAAGGGGAGTAGTCATGACACCCCTGGAAGATCAGAATCTTGATCTTTGCTGTATGCTTGTCATTTTGCCAGACCAGTTTCGCAAATGCTTTTGCAGTCTTGCCTAACCAGTTCTCGTGCTTAATTCGTCATCAAACGATGGTGAGCCAGACATTGTTGATCTTAGCCAGACAAACTTCTCAACTTTATTTCCAGTCAGTTGGATGAATGGAGGTGAATAAAACCCTTGATTTAGTATCTCAGCCTTCCTGACACTGACACAAGCTCCTACATGTGTTAAAACACCATCCTGCTGATCATGTCGCCTCATCGCCACCATGTGATCACATTGTGAACATGTGTAAAACTTCATGTGGCAATGTGCTTGCATCAGCGGACGTGAGGGGGTCAAGCGAGGAAATGCCAGGGAAGAGGGAAAGGGCTACAGAGAAAAAGGCGGAAAGGAGTAGAAGGGTGGGGATGGGATATGGGAAAGTTGAGAGTATGGCGTGGAGGAAGAGAGGGCGAGGAGGAGGAGAGAGCTGCATAGAAGGCTATCCAGCTTACTCACAGCATCCTCCAGATATGTAAAAGACAGCTGCCAACCGAAGCGCGGTCTAGGCAAAGAGATTGCTCTCAGTGAAGCTGTGGTCAAAGTGATGGAGTTTAAAGAGAAGTTGGTAATTCCGAGCTTCCTTTCGTCAAACTAACTTTGGTGTTTCGCCTAGATTTGTTTCGAATGTTCTTTGCCCTCTAACACTGACGTAACAGATGACGTTCACTTCATGTGATGTATTTATTTTCAAAGTCCCTTCTTTTGTCCTAGGCGTTCATGATTTTTTTTGACAGTTTCAGACACAATTCATAATTTTGCGACTGTCAACAAAGACATAATATGTAAGATTTCTTAATTTTCTGTTTCATGTGGTTTCACTTGCTGGAAATTATAATCAATGGTAAACTCTGCTGATTTAAGTAAAGCGTACATAAATCTCACCGCCTTTGCTTCTGTTTTCAGTAAGAAATGTAATTTTTCTCTGCTTCAAGATGAAAATAAATAGATAGTCTCTATAACTATATAGATTAATATATGTTACAATGTTTGCATGAAACATCAGTTACCCCATCCCCACCCCCTTTTTTGTTTAAATCATCGTGTAAGACAACTTTTGTTATTGATCATATATTCTGAAGAAAGGTTAGCTTTGTCATTTGGACTATTACTGTAAATATTAACGGCAAACGTACATCTCTGAGAGTTATACTTACTATTCATGAAGTCCTATGACTATTGGACTGTCGGGTTTGGTTGCACCAGTGGCTGCACATGCTTTAAAAAAAACAACCATTAGCACTTTACATAAACATTTTCTCTCTCTCTCTCTCTCTCTCTCTCTCTCTCTCTCTCTCTCTCTCTCTCTCTCTCTCTACCACCTCAGTAGCGATGCACCCACGCTAGCCCACAGCCAAAGCCTGGCCCATTCCTCCACAACTCTGGCACCAGCAATCCAAAGAAGCAGTCAATGTCGAGTCATCATGGTACAACCCGAATCACTTTGGTGGTGTTCAGTTGTGCCTGTTCTCATTCAAAATACGCAAAACACTCCACTAAGCGCCCTACTGACGACAATAATCGAATCATCACAGAGGTGGCATGAGTGATTTTTCCCTCCGAAGAGTGCCATCTCCTCAGTACAGCGACAGTTTTTGCCATTTTGCCAACACCGGTGACCACAACAGATTCAAACCTTAGTCACAGACTTAGCGAGGCCATTGGAACAGGGGTGACAGTGCGAGCAATGCATAAAGGGCGACAGAAATTGAGGAACCTCCCGTCCCCCCCCCCCCCCCCCCCCCCCCCATTTTTCATAAATGGTGATTGCTGAGGATGAGCATGATGAAAATAATGCCACAGATTCCCATTTTGGCTGAGACAGCGTGACACCGGCTGTACACTAAGCGTACTTTCATACTAGATCCCGGCGTCAATAAGGTCCAAGAAATACAGACACCTGCAGTGTTGGTCAGAACATTTGAGCAACACTCTAAGAGGCAGATCCGTAAAGTGGATGAAACTCTACAACATGGTCTCAATCTTCCCAGTTGAACCATAGCAAATTCAACGCTGGGTACAAGCTGGTTGGGACGAAAAAAAAAAGTCCCATAAATAAATGGCTCCGATGGGAATCGAACCCACGAAGTCCCAGCGAGGAGGTCCACGACAGCTAACCACTTCGCCACCGCTGGCGAGAACGATGTCTCGATTCAGAATGCAAATCCAGACGCTTTGGGAATTATGCAGGCGTTTGTTGCACCGCTACACATATTTCATATTACCTCCCTCTCCGCTTCCCTCTCCCTCCCTCTCCTTCCCCTCAGTTTGTTTCCTTCAGACCATTGTCAACCCAGACCATTTTCTGGACCTCTAATGTCGCCAGTTATCTATGCACCTAAAGTGCAAATATGATTTTCATATCAGAAAAAAAAAAAAAATGTTCTTAATAAAACCGTGATCGGTGCGCAAAGTTCAATCTTCGCAAGTATCCGTGCACTCCATTTCTGTTTATCTTCATTTCTTCTGAAACCATTGACGCCTTCATATTTCTTTTTACCCCATATCTACTCCACACAATTAGAGTAAACCAATTCGTTATGTGTTAATTATTCGCAAAGTTGCATTGCTGTTCGTTTATCACATGAGATCCATTTTTTTTTCATATATACACACGCATTTTACCATTACTAAGAGTTAAAAATGAGAACAATTACGTTTAACTACTCTTGCTTAAACAGTTGTATGTTTGTATTATACACAAAATATCTGTGATATGTATTGTTAAATATGCTGTTAATTTGAGTCATCCAAATATTCTGTGATAAATTTTCGGGTTTTTTTTTTTGTGTTTCGTCTGCTTGGTTGTTTCATCTCGGTCTCTGTCAGATTTTGGCCTATCCCCATCTTTATTTTTCCATTTTTGTCCCCAAAAATCTGCCTGGTCGTTTTCATTCAGGTTTATTTTGGATACATGACTTTGTTATTCTGGACACTAATGGGATGCGAGTGTTTGTGTGTGTGTGTGTGTGTGTGTGTGTGTGTGTGTGTGTGTGTGTGTGTGTGTGTGTGTGTGTGTGTGTGTGTGTGTACGTGCGTGCGTGCGTGCATGCGTGCATGCATGTGCACGTGCTTGTGCGCGCGCGCGCGTTTTCGTGTGTGTGTGTGTGTGTGTGTGTGTGTGTGTGTGTGTGTGTGTGTGAATTGAAGTGGTAACGTTTATATGACATGGTGATGGTGTTTACAAAAGCTGACTCTTGACAGTCTTAAATAAAGGCTAACTGGTATTTGCGCATTTCTCCAGTTGTTCTCACTGTGTAGAAGTATCAGGTACATTGCATATGGGCAAACTTGGAATACTCTCTTTCTAGGGAATTCTCCTAGTCTGATCTCTGTGCTCTGTGCTGTCATATCTGCTAGACGCTGAAGTGCTGTCTGCAGCATTCATTTGGAATTGTGGGCATCTATATCAACAGGGGATCAACAGTTACCCTACTTGTTCCTTCATTACTTTTTATTGTTCCCTGCCTCATTTAACATTTCCCTTCTTACCAGTAAAACCGAGATAACCTGTATTTGTTACTGTTCGTCCATGTGTTTGTTTAACTCTTCAAGAACGAAAAGGCTGTTGTGCCAGTCTTGAGAATAAATGCTGATTGGTGTCTGTTTATTTCTCCAGTTATTGTTGCAGTGTAGATGTGACAGGTACAGAGGATAAGGGTAAGCATGCATTCTCCTTCTTGGGGATGACTCCTTGTTTGTTCTGTGTGCTCTCTCTTGTCATTTCTGCTAGACGATTGGGTGTCGAAAGCAGCATTCGTTTGGAGCTAATGGGAGTCTGTTTATTTTCACTAAGGGAGCAAGAGTTACCCTGCTTTGTTCCTTAATTATTGGCATTCTGGGGCATTATGGTGTTTATATGACTTAATGTGCTGACGTTTTGATGACTTGACGATGTACTGGTGTTTTGGACACCTGACAATGTGATGTTTGATGACTTGATGTGGTGATGATTTGTGACCAGTTGTGACGATGTATTGGTCCGACGTTTTGATGTTTTTGGTGACTTTATGTAGTGACAAGTTGGTGACTTAATTAATGCTGTGATGTTTCGTTGACCTGACCTGGTGATAATTTGATGAATGGACATAGTGACGTTTTTATTTATTTATTTATTTTTTTTTTTTTTTATTGATTTGACGTGGAAATTCATCGGCTCGATGTGGTGATGTTTTGAGACTTGCCATAGTGACGTTTTGTAGTTTAGAGATAGACGACGTCATGCCGACTTGACTTTGTGGTCCAATTTTTTTTTGTTAAGTGAAGTGTGATTCCGAAGAACACAGGGAAAAACAAATTGCAAAACAAAACATGACGCGTTTCGACCTCCTAGGTCTTCTTCAGGCAAGATAAACAACATTCAGGACAATGAAAGCGAAGAAC
This sequence comes from Conus betulinus, assembly GCA_016801955.1. Taxonomy (NCBI): domain Eukaryota; kingdom Metazoa; phylum Mollusca; class Gastropoda; order Neogastropoda; family Conidae; genus Conus; species Conus betulinus. The sequence continues at coordinate 127,559 of JADBJO010002009.1, read as the reverse complement.
GAGCAATGTCTTATCTTCTCATATCCGGCACAAGATGGGCAAGTTGACTTTGAAATGTTTTGGTAAAAAGCAACAAATGTGATTAGAAAAAGTAGTTAAAGACTCGTAATCAAAGCTTACTTGGAGAATATTTCGACAGGGTCGCCTTGTCTTCATCAGCCCACTGTTGCTATGGGCAGCGAGGCCTAGTGGGGCGACCGTTGTGTGGGGTGAACGGTTGTGATGTGATGTTTTGATGACTTGACGATGTTCTGATGACTCGACGATGTTTTGATGACTTGACATGTTTTGATGTCTTCATATTGCGGTGTTTTGATGATCCACCATTGTGACGTTTTGATGAGTTGACGATGTTTTGATGACTTCACATTGCGGTGTTTTGATGATCCACCATTGTGACGTTTTGATGAGTTGACGATGTTTTGATAACTTGACGATTCACATTGTGGTCTTTTGCTGATCCACCATTGTGATGTTTTGATGACGAGCCATGACGATGTTTTGTGACATAGTGCTGTGATATTTTGTTAACATGACATTGCCATGCTTGGGGGAAATGACACGGTCCTATATTAATGTCGTTTGGTATTTTGAATTATGTTTTTTTTTCGGTGATCTTGTAACCGTGCGGGACTAGCTAAGCACTACACACTTTAGCAAAGTTTTGTTGATTCAAAACCATTGTTTATGGCTGATTTTGATCATGCACTGTGTGATGTATCAAACTGCAGCGAATTTTATGTGTTGGTCATCCTTATCCATTTATTTATCTGTGTAATTCTTAAAGTATGTATATGTTTATTTATTTATTTATTTATTATTTTATTTATTTATTTATTCGTTTTTTTACTTATTTATTTATCTATTTATTTATCTATTCATTTTCATTTCCTTATTTCTTTACTTCATCGTTCATTTATTCGTTCATTTGTGTTTAAATGTATTCTTCCATTTATCTGTTTACTTTATTTCTCTATTCATGTACATATATATATATATATATATATATATATATATATATATATATATATATATATATATATATATATATATATCAAGAATAGTACTAAAACGCCTAATAAAATTTTTAAAGTGCTGAACCCCTTGGGGAGCAACATCTGTTAAAATAGTATGGTAAAAGGGAGTTTTAAAATCATCAACAGATCTGTTTCGAGCGCTGGCTCTCCTCAGGATGGTCCATCCTGAGGAGAGCCAGCGCTCGAAACAGATCTGTTGATGGTTTTAAAACTGATTTTAAAACTCCCTTTTACCATATACTATATATATATATATATATATATATATATATATATATATACAATATATATATATATTATATATATCGACAAACTAACAAATTCCAAGGACAAGTACTTGGTGCTCGGACTTGTCCTTGGAATTTGTTTATTTGTTAGTTTGTTTTAATTTGGTCCCTTGTGGATTCATTCCGGGAACTCGCCCTCAGCACTTGTGTCGTAGGAGGTTGTCTTTTTATATTGTCTACTTTTCACAAGAATGTGTAGCTTTTTTTGCTCTTTCATGATTTTCTTTTGCTTCTTGGCTGGCACCTTTGGTTGGTTTTTTTTTTGGAAAACTCGGCGGACATGCTGCGGTATTGCACACCAGCCTTTTTCTGGGATGGCATTCTTCTGGAACCGAAAAGGCAGAGGAGGAGTCAACTTACCACTTTCCGCGGTCACTGAGTAGAAACAATCCGGTTCTGACCAGAAATACCGGTATCCGGTATCTGACCAGGAGTTAAATTACCGGTATGACCAGGAGTTATATGTGAGCTTCCTCCCCATTGGAGAATGTGTACCCCTTTGGAGACTATAAGCTTGCTGAAGGTTCATTTGAGAAGCATTTATTATTCCCCACTCACCAACTCAAGCACATACTATCAGTTAGGCAGAATTATCTACCACTGCAGATATGAAGGCTTATCACCCCCCTATTTTTACAATCTAAGACATAAGAGCAAGCTTTGTTAATAATTCTCTCTCTCTCTCTCTCTCTCTCTATATATATATATATATATATATGTGTGTGTGTGTGTGTGTGTGTGTTTAATCAACTAATTTACTTATTTTGTTCTTTTTTGGTTATGAGTTGTTGTTGCTGGTTTTTATTTGTTTGTTTTTGTTTTTGTTTTTCGCTGATATATGCACGAGCATATGGCCATGTTCTTATTTTGTCTTTTGCTTGATTAAAACATTGTGTAGACCACATATCGGCCTCATGTGTTAACCGTGTCTGATGGAATATTCACTCCCTGCTGCCAAGGGAAAACGCTCTCGACAGACAGTGCTGCAGTGGTGATGAATGGTCGCACGCACGCACGCACGCACGCGCAGACAGATAGACAGACAGACAAACACGCACACAGACAGACACACAAGCACGTGCGCACATACACACACACATGCACGAACATCGACACACACACACACACACACACACACACACACACAAACGCGCGCGTGCAAGCGCATGCACACACACACACACACACACACACACACACACACACTCACACGTGCGCGCATGCACACAAACATGCAGACACACACACAAGAAAAACACGTGTATGCACACACACATGCACGTGCGCGCACGCACACATACACACACACACACGTGCGCGCATGAACACACACACATGCACGAACATACAGATACCCCCCCCCACACACACACACACACACACATACACAAAAGTGCGCGAGCGCGTGTACACACACACACACACACACACACACACACACACACACACACACACACACACACTCACACACACACACACACACACACACACACACACACAGAGAGAGAGAGAGAGAGAGGGGGGCGGGCAGACAGACAATCAGACAGACACTCACACAGAGATGAGCAAGGAAGCAAAGCAACAATCAATGCACCGAAAGAAACAAACATAAAGAAACATTGAAGAAATAGGGGAAAAAGGGAAACGAATGAAAGGAACAAAAACAAAAAAGACAGTATGAAGAATTAAAAAAAAAAAAGAAAGAAAACAGATAGGAATACAAGGAAACGTAAACATAGAAAGGCTAAAATGGAAAAAGACAAAAGACGGACGACAAAGGAAGCACGAAAGAATCAAAGGATCAGGGATGGAAATTAAGAAAAAAAAATAATAAAGGCGCAGACGAGAAAGCGCTAGAGGAGGATGGGCGCTTGGGGGGGGGGGGGGGGGGGCTTGACAACTATCGTGGAGTATCACTTACCAGCGTTTTAAGTAAAATCTACACTTACATACTAAATGCAAGATTAACTGAATGGGCTGAAACTGAAGAAAAAATAGTGGAAGAACAAGCAGGTTTTAGAACCAGTTACAGCACCATAGACCATATATTTACACTATATTCTTTGATTCAGAAACATCTTCTCTGCAAATCGAAGCTGTACATTGCATTTGTAGATTTCAAGAAAGCCTTTGACTCGGTAAATCGGAATGCTCTGTGGAATGTACTCCGTAAAAATGGTGTTAATAGTAAATTATACATGGCTATTAGAGGGGTCTACAACTCAGTGCTTGCATGTGTGCGTGTGAAGAGTGAGTATTCCGAGTATTTTGATTGTCCAAATGGAGTAAAACAAGGATGCTTGTTAAGTCCACAGTTGTTTTTCTTTTTCATAAAACGAAACTGGCGGTGGAATTGTCCCGCAAAGGAAGACATGGTATCCGGATGATACCTGAAGCAGTTGAATTAGTTTTACTACTGTATGCTGATGATGTGGTTCTCCTGTCCGGAACAGTTGTAGGTTTGCAAAACCAACTAAATGTATTGAAAGAAGAAGCAGACCGCTTAGGTTTATCATCAGTTACTTGGATAAGACGAATATAGTGGTCTTTAGAATGGGTGGTCACCTATCAGTGTATGAAAAATGGTCTTATGGAAATGCAGATGTTCAAGTAGTTAATTCATATAAATATCTTGGAATGATATTTTCAACAAAATTAACTTTCCGTTACGCATGGGAAGAATCTCTGATGAAAAGGGAAAAAAGGTACTATTGAAATTCTGAAATCCCTGAGAAAACTGAATTGTACAGACTGTGGTATATTTTGGAAAATGTTTGATACACAGATAAAACCTCTCTTACTTATGCAGCTGAAATTTTTGGGCTTACATGAAAAATTTGCAGATGGAAAAAGTACATACGTATGCTATGAAGCGTTTCCTTCAAGTACCTATTCATTCATCCAACACCGTTTTATATGGAGAAATGGGCAGATACCCTTGTATATAAGTACATTTGTGAAATGTATTAAGTAATGGTTGAAGATCTTGAAGCTACCCCAGTCCCGTTTCAGCAGGCAAGCCATGATATGATGCTTTTTTAGAAAAAAAAAAGGTAAAGAAAACTGGGCTTATAAAAAAAGAAAAAGTCCCTTCAGAACAGGGTTTTGGAATAGTGTGGATGACCCAGGAAGTAGTAGAAAATGAGCAACAGTTCATTGCGGAATTTAAAGACAGGCTTATTTGTTGTTCTTTTAAACAGAATTGGCACTCAGATATGGAAAGTAAAGAAAAATATCGCTGGTTTTTTCTCATTTAAGAATGTGTTCCATCCTGAAAAGTTTCTCAGTGTCATAACAGATAGATGGCACAGAATAAATTACGCAAGATTTAGGTTGAGAACTTTAGGTTTTAATGCGAACAAAAGATGGTTTGAATGTGAAACATCCACAGAATCTCCTGTGTCCTGCATGTAGACATATTATTGATGACGAAGAACACTTTCTGTTCCACTGTACAGCTTATAATGAAGTGCGGAAAAATTGTTCATTTTTCCAGCTAGATATAGCGAAAAGACAAAATGTCGCTGCGTGTTATCATCAGATGATGAACTTGTAATTAAATCAGTTGCGAAATTCATCGCGGAAGCATTGAAAATTAGGCAGATGAAGGATAGTGAAGTTTTTAGTTTAAGATAATACATTATAAGAGATATCTGAATGAATATTATCATTCATCGCATGTGGAAGAGATCAGTAAAATACAATGACATCATTCATTTGAGTGGATGGTCGAGTCAGTCTTTTTTTTTTTTTTTTTTTTTTTTTTTTTTCCCCCAGTTGAAGAGATCGGTAAATACAATGTCATCATTTGATTGAGTGGATGGTCGAGTCAGTGAATGAAAGTGTACTATTTGTTTGCAGGAAAGGAAGAGAGGAAATGTTTTTGTTCTGTTACCTCTCCCCCCCTTGTCAAAAGACCTCATTGGTAATGACAATAAAATATCAAAGTGTCAAAAGTGTATCTCTCTCTCTCTCTCTGGGGGAAGTAAGAAAGATGGCGGCGTGTCAACAGCTTCTGCGAGGTGCTCCGTCTTCAATATTGGTTTACCACGTCAGCTTCTCCCACTAACCAACAAGAGTGTGACAGTGAAGTTTACCGTAGCACTTAGACCGACAGGGACTGACAAAATGATCGACTTAAGCTGGTGGAGAAGCAGAATTGGACATTCTCATGTGTCAGTGAGCAGAGCGCGAATCGTAAAGGAGTGTCAGGTGAGCGGAAACGAGACTGTGCCAGTGACTGATGTCTTCGCTATCGAATATGCCAATGAGCCCGCGTCTGTGCCTTTGGTGGATGTTTTTTACCAACCCCCGGCTCCACGTGTGACAATGCGGTGTGCGATGGCAGTGTGTAGTGACAGTTCGTGTCTCCCCGCACGGGCCACCCGTGCACAACCAAGCGCTTACAACTCTGTGCATGTTGTATGCCGCGTGGTCGCTGAGACGCATTCTGCTGTCCCGCAACGTGGAAACGAACCCACGTCCGCTTCACACAGATATGGAGGATACTCGAGGAAACCAGACGACATCGGCCGCCTCTACACCGTCATCGACTGAGGATCACATTTCACATGACATGGCACAACAGATTCTGCAAGCCATCGAACAACAGAGACAACAATATAGCGACGAGACCAACATAATTCGCAAGGATCTGTCAGTTATTAAGTCAGAACTAGGACAAGACATTGTGAAATGCGACGAGATCAACGACAGGTGCGATAGGCTAAAACAAGAAAATTTACAACTGTCCGATGCCATGTCAGACATAATTACTTATGTCTCAAATCTACGAACGGAAAGGAACAAACAAACAGAGGCTACAAACACAATGTCAAAATCAGAGGGAAACATACGTGAAGAAATGCAGAAACTGAACACTGACATCGATTGTCTGGGGGAATTTTCGCGCAGAGGTAACTTCGGCTGTTCAGCATCCCACAACAAGGTGCACGAGAGGAATGATCAGTGTGCGAAAGCAGTGGTGGAAGTACTTAACAGCGTTAAAGGACCGGAGACGTGGACAGATCAGGACATAATCACAGCCCATCGAATAGGCAACGGGTCTCCCAAGCCAATGATTGTCGAATTTCGTCACTGGAGAGACAAGCTGGAAATCGTTAAAAAAACAAAAAGTATAGGCCGCAGTTATAATACGTGTTGCGAACGACTTGACCAGATGGCAGGTGGCGATAGCGAAACGTGACAGGATGGCCGTCTATTTTGTACGCGGCGTCATGCCGATCGAGCCTAAGCAAGATAAGAGACCTCCATGGGCAGCGTTGACGGACATCGCACACGTCAACGTGGAAGATTGGCAGACCGGTCAGATCCAGGCAGCAGAAACTTACAACCAGAAGACAACCGATCCGGACTCGAGTCAAGCTCAAAGTGACTACATACCTGTGAGGGGCAACGGGGATTCTCCACGTCACGTGATGTCGGATGTCACACGCCAACCAGTTTTCAGCGTGCCAGTGAGGACAGGGAAGAGGGGATAGGCGAGGGGGGCCAACAGCTGTGTGAACACTCCAGCACGGGATGGCAGGACACACGGTGGGTGGGGAGGGAAGGGGGGGGTGGTGGACAACCTGCACGTGAGAACCGTGGTGACACACAGAAAGGCAGGTGGCCACAAACTGGTTTGAGAAATTATCTGTCAGTTAGTGACAACACACCTCCTGCAGCTCGTGGCAGTGACAGACCTGCACTGCGCTCTGGGCCAAGCTCCAGTAAATGGGACAGGCAGGGCTATTCGCCAACACAGTTGTCATTTTGGAATTACAATATTGAAAACCTGTTCAGTAATATTGGTGACATCTCATTTATAAATTACGTGTGTGCCTTTGATGTTGTGTGTGCTTCACAGAGACCTTTGTTGACAACACGTACGATTTCAATCATACCCTGATTATCTAAATTTAGCTCCCATGCAAAGAAACTTTCAGCACATGGAAGAAACTCTGGTGGTGTGTTATTACTTACAAAGAACTGCGTTTCTCATCTAGTGAAACAAATTCAAATAAAGTGTGATAATACTGTTGCAGTGATGCTTGATAGAAGTTTATTTGGTGCTGATAAAGATGATTTTATCAACGCAGCCTATGTACCCCCAGTAGGACGTCCATATTTTCATCACACAGAAATCAAGGATGACATACTTATTTTAGAAGGAAATCTGTTGTACTTTATTGAAAATGAAAATGTGTATGTTGTACTTTGTGGAGATCTGACTGCTAGGACAGGGAGAGAGAGCAACCAGCAACTGAAAACATGGCAAATTATCTGAACCCACGGTATGATCTGGATTTTGAAGAAGAGACTTTCATCAGATGTTCCAAAGATGAAACCAAACTCGGTAAATCACAGTTGGATTTTTGTTTCATGTATGGTTTAGTTATTCTGACTGGATGGTTGTACAGGAGACCCCGCAAGGTGCTTTCACTTTCATTTCACCTAACGGAAGCAGTGTTATTAATTGCTTTCTTGTGTCTGAAGAACTGAAAATGAACCTGTGTTTTGTATTGCTGACATATTGTATTCCTGGCATCAACCAGTAGAATTAAGATGGAAGAAAGGGAAGGGTCTAGAGCAGGGGAAAGGAACTTGTGAAAATATAGAAGAAAGAAGAATTATGGTGGTGTGAGGAAGAATGCACGTATGTATAGAGGGGAGCTTGAGTCTTATATGCTTACAGAATGTATGGAAAGAGTGAATCGTGACTTACACATTGTTATAAATGAATGCTTTGAGTTTTTCTCGGGAATGTATTTTACAGCGCTGTCGCATGTATGGTCCGTGTGGTTGGGGGAAAGAAAGTCGACAAAAAATGAATGGTTTGATATGGAGTGTGAAGTTGAGAAAGACGCTTCTCAGAAATTACCAGCGCTCAAAAAACTGGTTTGAATGAACGGAAAGAAGCATATGTAAAGGCAAGAACAGATTGTAATAAACTGAAAAGAGAAAAAAGAAGGCACACGACCTCAGCAGACTGAATAAACAGAGTCAGTTAAAGATCCAAAATTGTTCTGGTCAACAATAAGATCCATTCATAAAAACAATGTCATCTGTAATCATAATTTCAATACAGCAGTGGAATGACCATTTTCACGGTGTTTCTAACTCATGTGCAAAAGTTGACAGTCAAGACGATCGTGTCGAAGAGGATGAGGACAATTCACTCGAACCTTTGTTCAATGATCCAGTAACACAAACAGAAGTTAAGAATAGTACAAAATGATTAAAACTGATGATGAGTTCTGGTCGAGATGGAATCGTAAACGAAATGCTGAAACATTCAAATGACTTAGTGACTGAATTTCTATGCAATCTATTTTAATAAGCTTTTTCAAACTGGAACCTTCTCAATCGAGTGGTCAAAATCTATTGTCGTACCTTTGCACAAAAAAGGCGAGTATAATAACCCTGATAATCATAGAGGTGTATCACTTTCAAGCCTGCTAGGTAACATGTATACGAACATAAATTGAAGAAGAGACACGAAATGTGCAGAAAGGGAAGGGAAAAAAAAATGTTGAAGAGCAAGCTGAGTTTAGAAGGGGCTACAGTGCAGTTGATTATATTTTCACGCTTTTTTCTTTAGTTCAAAAGTATCTTTCTAGAAACTTAGGAAGGCCTTCGACTTTGTCAACAGAAACATACGATGGGATATTTCAAGAAAAGCAGACAGTAAAGGGAAGGTATATCAAGCACTGGGAGGAGCCTATCGGACTGTTTTGGCTGCGTACGCGATGAATGTTTCTATTCCCAGTATTTCGATTACCCAAGAGGAGTTAATCAAGGCTGTGTGCTAAGCCTGCAACTTTTTTCGTTTCTTTATTAATGAACTTGCTGTAGAGTTGTCCAAACGAGGAAGACATGGCATATAGTTAGCTGCAGGAGCCTCAGAAGTATCTATGTTATTGTTTGCTGATGACATGATGTCATTATCAGACATTTTGATTGGATTACGTAATCACCTTAATGTATTAAAATTGACGTAGACATAATAATAACCTAACAATAAATCTGGACAAAATTAACATAACACAGTTTTCCGTAAAGTGGGGTGCCTTGCAGCAAACAAAATGTGGTGGTATGGGATGGGGGAATGAAATGGTGAAGGTAACAAGCAAAGATAAATATCTAGGCATGGTTTTTACTACAAGACTAAGCCTATGGCAGGCTGGTCAGACGTTGCTCGAAAGGCTTGAAAGGGAGCGATCGAAATTCTTCGTACAATGAGAAGATTAAACTCTACTGATCTTTCTTTATTTTGGAAACTTTTTGATACTCAGAGAGCGCCTATTTTGACATATGCTGGGGGACTCTGCGAAAACAAACAAATGGAAGGAGTACACACTTTTGCAGTCAAGACATTTCTTAATGTGTTCCTTCACTCTTTCGAATAAAATGTGATATGGAGAATCAGGCAGGTTTGCTTTGCTCTTATAAGCTACATCAAATGTGTATAGGTATTGGTTAAAAAAAAAGTTTATATAGACAGGCGTATGAAATGCTCTTCAGACAAGATGAAATTGGATATTGCAAACTGGGTGTCTGACACAAAGAACATTCTGATGAAAAATGGATTGGGAATAGGTCGGGTTACCCAGATTGTAGGTAATGAAAAAGAATTTTTTGTCGGAATTCCAACAGAAACTTACTGATTGTTTTCAGCAAAACTGGCATGCTCATATAACAGAGACAGAGAAATATGCGTGGTACAATTCCTT
>JADBJO010002009.1:112500-115000 GCA_016801955.1 Conus betulinus | reverse complement strand
ATGGCGTCTTGTTAGGTGGACCATCGATTTGGAGTGTTTTATGACTTGTTTTGTTGCTCATGTCCCCGACCATTCTCTCTCTCTCTCTCTCTTGAAAACTTCCTGCATCTGTTTTTGCTTTTTGTTGTTGTTGTTGTTGCATTGTTTTTTCTATGTTATTGGTCTCTCTCGTTTGTTCTCTTTGCTGTTCTTCGATCTTTCTCTTAGCCGGTTCATTTTTTTATCTGTCTGCCTATTTGTCTTCTTCCTTCTCCTCAACCTCCCTCTCTTCCCACTTCCCAACCCCTCCACCCCTATGCCTCGCACATTTCTCACTTTTTGTTTTTAGATCATTTTCTTTGCCCCTAAGAGAGAGAGAGCGAGAGCGAGAGCTCTTTCGCAGGTACAGGTATTTCTCGGATCAGGGGATCAAACTGAGAAGAATATAACCCTAAGTGCCAAATGTTATTTCCCTTTTCCATCTCCTTCTCCTCTTCCTTCTTTTCGATGCTCATTCTTGTTCTTCATTTGTTGTGTTGTTGTTGTTGTTCTTCTTCTTCTTCTTCTTCTTCTTCTCTTCTCCTCCTCCTCCTCCTCCTCCTCCTCCTCCTCTTCTTCTTCTTCTTTCTTCTCATCCTCCATGTCTTCCTTCTGCTGTTCTTCCTTCTTTTTTCTCTCATCCTATTTCGCATTGTTCATTTTTGTTCTTCATTGTGTTGTTCCTGTTTTTGCCGTTTTCATCATCATCGTCGTCGCTATCACCTTTGTTGTTCTTGTTGCTGTTGTTGTTGTTGTTGTTGTTCTTCTTCTCAGTTGAAGAAGGCTTGACGATGTCAGCACTGTCTGCAGAAGGGTCATCCTCAGAGCCCATCCAAGGCCAGGATCAGCATTGCACACAAAGCCTGACTGGCAGCCCAATGGCTGACACAGGAAACGGATTACGGACACAAAGCGCCTCGCCCTGTCCGCGCGGATCTCACGCTGATCTCCCTGTGGGCTATTTGTTAGTCACCTGCCAGGACACCTCGTTTACCGCTGGATGGGAACGGCAAGGCAGGCCGGAGAAATGAATTGGGAGAACGGAAGGGGAGGGAGGGGAGGGGAGGTGTGATGGTTGTGGTGAGGAGCCGAGGTGCGTGAGAGGGTGAAGGCTTGCGTAGTGGTCACACACACACACACACACACAAACACACGCATGCTGGCACAAAGGACAGGGTTGTGAGGAGGGCAAGGATCCAACCTTTCTCCACATACTCACCAACAAACACGCGGAGGCAGGAAAAGTACAAACAGGCCGCCACTTTAATTGAACGACATAAAATGAAAGTATGTCTTAACATTCACACACTATGGGGGATAAGTCCGTACAGAAGAAAAGAAAGGCAGATGCCAGCAAAATAGAAGTGTTTGATAGAAAGGAAAGAAGAGAAAGTTCCCCTCTCCTGGACTACCCTACAGGGATGCAAGAAGAAGAGAAAAGAAAGAAAGATTTTTTTTTTTTTTTTTTTTTTTTTTTTTTAAAGGAGGAGCCCGGCTAAACTCCTCCCCTGCCTAAAACCAACCGTAGACAACCCCATACCACCCAAAGGCGAAAAAGGGAGGGACAATTCCTTTAAACAGGATCTAAAAAAAAAATCACTCACTCAAACAAAAAGGAAAACTGCACTATATGGCATGCAGACCCGTCCTTAGGCCTCAACAGGGCAAGGTGACATAATACAATGAATACCTGGTAGATACTATGATATACTAGGCTTATAGGCATGCACATGCAGTCACTGACAGGACACGTGGCAGAGACAGACAACAGTCACGACATGACATGGACACATGACCTTTCAGTTATGTCCCTGGCGCGTGAACAGAACCCCTGACAGCCCAAGCCCGCGACGAACTCGGGGTAGGTCGGTCCCACGCCGGGACGACGCGCTTAAGTCGTGATGGGGTCTCCACAGGCCGAGTCGCGGGCCCTAACTGGACGGCACCAAACGGGCAGACAGGACAGCTCACAGCTGGGTGTGCTCGGAACTGGTCACGCTCGAAAGCTCTGTAAGCACGGAGTTGCGAATGTGACGACGGGACAGCTCACAATATGTTGGGGTTCATGAGTCATGGGTGACCGCAGTGCCTGCATACCAAGTGTCTGTCAGCATAAAGTACATGCACGCTACATCTTTACACGTCTGTGAGTACCAATGACTTATGATTCATTACAGTGACGACATGAAATACAATATAATTCCCCAACAATCATGAGGAATAAATGAACTTTAGAAAAAGAAGAAACGGCTCGGTCAAATATTGAAGGTTTACGTTTTCTTCCTTTACCCCTTCCTCAACGTCGACACCAGCAAAAAAAACAACTCCAGATTTAACTGGATTTCAAACAAGGAAAAAGAGTCGTCAGAATTACTTTGACTTAAATGTTGAAGAATTGCAATACAACACAGTAACATTTCAATAGGCTTCAGTGCAACTAAGAGTCTTTACTTCAAGTGAAACCAATCAAAACATTATCAAT
>JADBJO010002009.1:47500-50000 GCA_016801955.1 Conus betulinus | reverse complement strand
CTGCGCGGGTCCTCCAGGGCCGCCTTTCAAAACAAAGCTTGTATGCCTGCCTTCTTCTCCCTGGGACTGACCCCCCCCCTCCCCTCTTCTCTCTCTCTCTCTGCTCTCTCCTCTTCTCTTCTTCCTCTCTCTCTCGCCTGCCTCTCTCCCTCTCAACAAATCTCTCCTCTTCTCTCTCTCTTCTCTCTCCCTCTCTCTCTCTCTCTCTCTCTCTCTGTCCTCTCTCTCTGTCCCTCTCTCTCTCTCTCTCTCTCTCTCCCGTCTTCTCTTCCTCTGTTTCTGCTCTCTCTCTCTGTCTCTCTCTCTCTTCTCCTTCTCTCTGTCTGTCTGTCTGTCTCTCTCTCTCTCTCTCTCTCTCTCTCTCTCTCTCTCTCTCTCTCGCCTACTCTTCCCCCACCCCCCCCCCACACCCCCCCCCTCTCTCTCGTCTGTCTGCCGAACTGTCTCTATCTGTCTGTTAGTCTCTGCTTCTGTCAGTGTGTCAGTGTGTCTGTCTGTCCGTCTGTCTTTCTCTGTCTGTCTGTCTGCCTGTCTGTCTGTCTGACTGTCTGTCTTTCTGACCGTCTGTCTTTCTCTGTCTGCCTGTCCGCCTGTCTTGTCTGTCTGTCTGTCTCTCTCTCTCGCTCTCTCTCTCGCTCCTTTTGTGAACCACGTTCCTGTCTTTGGTCTAGAACATCTTTGACACTACTTTCCTCCTTCCCTTCCACCACCCCCCTTCACCCATGCCTTGCGCACTCCACCAAGTCACAATTCATGGCACGCCAGTTTTTCTGTCGTTATTGGATGACTAGGTCGAGGGAGACACAGATGTGAATTCTGCGATGTATGTTTTTCCATATTTTTTTAATGCATAGATAAATTGTTCAGAACAATGTTGTTTGGTCAACCAGTGGGAGACTGCATCTGTAAGGAGTTCCAAGCAACAGTTGTTCTGCACAATTCACAGCTACCGACAATGCTCGGATTATTTTAACAGCAGAGCTAACCACTCTGTCTGTTGGACACCTCTTGACTTCCCTCGCGGACTTTACATGGATCTCCATGCAGGGGCTTCAAAATTTTCCCTCTATATTTTTTAGACTGTTTACATAATGATTTTAGTTTTTCAGCGAGATATATTTTCTTCCCTCACTTTCTTTTTTTCGTTTCACTTTTCTACCCTTCTCTGGCTGCTTTGGAGTGCTGTTGGATTCTAGTTTTGAAGTCTCGGTGGAGGAGAATATCACAGAATTCTATGGTATATCTCCATGAATGGTTTCGTCTTCACGGCAGATTACAATGGTTCCAACATCCTGCTACTGAACTCTTTAATAATTAAAATATATATCCTTGATAGTTTTTTCTCTTTTTCTTCCCCTGAATTTTTTTTTTTTTTTTTTTTATGATTTGAATGCTTGTGAAGTCATTTACGTATTGATGGAAGAATGGTCAATCTGTGCTCTTTTCTTACCCCCTTCAGCCCCCCTCCCCCCAAATAAAAAAGTGTTAAACGTTATCTATATATATTTATAAACAAACTTGTTCTTATGTCTCAGATTGTAAAAATTGGGGGGTGAGAAGCCTTCATATCTGCAGTGGTAGATGATTCTGCCTAACTGACAGTATGTGCTTGAGTGGGTGAATGGGGAATAATAAATGCTTCTCAAAATGAACCTTCAGCAAGCTTATAGTCTCCAAAGCAGGTGACCATCTCCAATGGGAAGAAAAGCTCACTAACATATAACTCCTGGTCAGATACCGGTCTTTCGAAACCTGATTGTTTCTCTCCTCAGTGGCCGCGGAAAGTGGTAATTTGACTCCTCTGCCTTTTCGGTTTTAAGAAGAATGCCATACCAGAAAAAGGCTGGTGTGGGCAATACCGTAGTATGTTTGTTGAGTTTGAAAAAAAACTAACCAAAGGTGCCACCTAAAAAGCAATAGAAAATCATGAAAGAGCAAAACAAGCTACATTTTCTTGTGAAAAGTTGAAAATATAAAAAAGATAACCTCTTAAGACAAGTGCTGAGGGCCAGTTCTTGGAATGAATCCGCAAGGGACTAAATTATATATATATATATATATATATATATATATATATATATATATATATATATATATATATGTGTGTGTGTGTGTGTGTGTGTGTGTGTGTGTGTGTGTGTGTGTGTGTGTGTGTGTGTGTGTTTTTAGGTTTACTACGTTTTTGTCAACGTAGGGCAAGAATCTGAGCAGAAAGGATGCGACATCAGCACAGCCTAATCTAGTCTAGTCCTTACGCTATTCCTTGTATGGTACCGTGCCATTACTTAAATAACATGTAGATATTGTGTGTATTTCTTTTCGGAGATGAATCTGGTTTTTTGTTCCTAACGTAGTGACACCCTGAAAAAGCTCGTATGTCATCGATCGGGCCACAATGATTTTAGACCAAAAAAACGAAAGCAAAAAAAAAAAAAAAAAATCACAAACAAACATTAAAAAAAAAACCCATTAACCTCTTCTTACTTTTCTTCTTCTTCAT
>JADBJO010002009.1:32500-42500 GCA_016801955.1 Conus betulinus | reverse complement strand
ATCTATCTGCTTTTCGTTTTCATAAGTTTAAATGATTGTGTAATCCTACCATAGAATAGGAGAAAATGATGATGTCACCAGTAAAGAGTAACATGAAATATTTAATAGCATCAGAAATAAACTGTACCCCATGCTTCTCCGTTTTAAATATTTCAATAGCCAATTCACTTACTTACAAAAAGAAAAAACTGGGGACTAAGAATACACCCTTGTTTCACACACCTTTTGGACCCTCAGAGTAATCCGAGTATAAACCTTTATTACATACACTAGCTGTTACAGTATCATACAGGGCCTTCAGAGATTATATAACTTTCCCACCTACCCACGCTCTTCTTAAAATATCCCATAATTCATTTATATTTAACTGAGTCAAAGGCCTTTCTAAAGTCTACAAAAGCTGCACAGAATTTAGAGCTGTTCAGGTAATGCTTTTGTACATCAGTATGGTTCACAGTACTATCGTCCTTTCTAAAACCAGTCTGTTCTTCTATAGTCGATTCTTCTCTGATAGCCCATGCAACTGGACGTTTATTCAAAATGTTAGGTATACACGTTACCCGATATACTGGTCAAAAATACATCCTAATAATTATCTGGTTTGGTTTGCATCAACTTTCTTATGAATAGGCACCATTCTTGATTATAACATTTCTTTGGGAAAAAAAAAATCCCCTTATCTAACAGTTCATCGAAAAGCTTTACCAGAAAATCAATAATGTCATCCTTAGCATGTACTAGTATTTCAGCTATAGTTTTATCTGGTTCCCCCACTTTTACCCAACTTAACATTTTTAATACTATGTAACGCTTCCTCTTTTGTGATGGGATCATTGAACAATGGCTCAGGTGTATCAATGCTCGTACCATCTTCTAACTCACTCACTTGTTTCTGACACATCATCAAAATTGTGGGGAAAAAAAAAAACGCCAAAAAACGAAAGAAATGTTATACCAAAGGCCAATCAAAAATTGCATTGTACACAAGACTCTTTCTATTGATTGGTCTTATCATTGACTAGAAAGACTTGTGATCCTTTACCGAGTTCTTAGTTCTTCAATGTTTCTAATCTAGCTTCATCATACTTTTGTTTGTTTTTTCTTCTTTAATAGGTCTTTACACTCAAAGAGAGAGAGAGAGAGAGAGAGAGAGAGAGAGAGAGAGAGAGAGAGAGAGAGGAGAGAGAGAGAGAGAGAGAGAGAGAGGAGAGAGAGAGAGAGAACACAATTACGCACACGCGCACGCTTACATTAATGTATGCAGTGCACGCTTACATTAATGTACGCACACAAAAAGACATTGAGCAACTAAGGAAGAGAAACCATGAAACATTTCTGACTCCTTTCGTATAAACGTTCACGGAAAATGGAGTGAAAAAAAAAAAAAAACGCTCAGTGCTGTAACTTTTTTTTAGGAAGAAAAAAAGCTTACATTACTTTCCTGTTGACCTTTCACGCTTGCAACCAGAAATGGAAATAACTGAAAAGAACCGAAATAAGTACAGATAAAAATAGGGGAGGGATGTTATTACGATGCATTATTCAATGCATTTGTTAATGTAAAATTATATTTGTATATGCGTTTGTGTGTGTGAGTGTGTGTGTGTGTGTGTGTGTGTGTGTGTGTATGTGTGTGTGTGTGTGTGTGTGTGTGTGTGTGTGTGTGTGTGTGTGTGTGTGTGTGTGTGTGTGTGCACTCGAATGAATGGACCCACGCAAGCTAGCAATCACACACACACACACACACACACACACACACACACACACACACACACACACACACACACACACACACACACACACACACACACACACACACACACACACACACACACACACACTTACGCATGCACACACACGCCCACGCGCACACCAGTGAACACACACACACACACACACACACACACACACACAACACACACACACACACGCAAAGCAAACACACACACACACACACACACACACACACACTTACGCATGCACACACGCACGCACGTCCACGCGCACACCAGTGAAACACACACACACACACACACACACACACACACACACACACACACACACACACGCAAGCAAACACACACACACACAAACACAAACACACGCTCGCGCGCGCGGGCACAGAGGCATGCTCGCGCGAGCGCAGGCACGCACTCTCAGAGAGAGAGAGAGAGAGAGAGAGAGAGAGAGAGAGAGAGAGAGAGAGAGATGAGAGAGAGAGAGAGAGAGAGGAGAGAAAAGAGGAAAATAAGTTTACTGTGTGTCTAACTGTAACAGAATTGCCGTATGTTACCCCCAACCTCTTTCCTTCGTAGCATCCCCGCCTTCCCTCACCCACCGCTTTCATTCCCCTGACCGCTGGGTCGTTGTGGGGGACGTGATGAGGTAGCCGCCGTTTCTCTCCAGGCTCTTCTGTTGGTGGCTGTCTTGAGGAGATCTGGCATGGTCATTTTGATCCAGTCCTTTATATTGTCGGACCAGCTCTTTCTCTGCCGTCCTCGTCTGCGCCCTCCTTCAACGGTACCTTGAAGGATGGTTTTGGAGAGGGTGTTGTGACGAATGATGTGGCCAAACCATGCCATCTTCCGTCGTTTGACGGTTGCCAGGAGTGGTTCATGGGGCCCAACTAGGTTAGTGACGCCCCGCACATAATCATTGGTCTTGTGTTCTTTGTATGAGATGCGGAGTAATATATATATATATATATATATATATATATATATATATATATATATATATATATATATATATATATATATATATCGTTTTCTCCTTTAGCTCTATTTAAAAAAAAAATATTTTCGTGTATTTGGTCTCCAGTAAATTAATGATGGCCCACATCCTCTTGGCCAACTCTCCCTTTCTCTTGTCTCTCAAAGCATCTGTTCTCGTTTATTTATGGTCGTTGTGTTCCTTTGATTCTTGCTTATTTGTTATTTCATTCCACGCCCTGCCTGTTTCTTCTGCTCACCCTTACCGTTTGAATCACTTCTGTGTGGGGGGGGAGGGGGGGGGGGGGGGGTAGAGTTTATGGGGGGGGGGGGGGGGGGGGGGTCTTGCGTGCGTGTCGATGCTTTTCGGTGTCTTGCTTGTCGGTGTACGAGCCTGTAAGAATTTGCACGGACTCAGTGCGTGCGTGCGTGTGTGTGTGGGTGGGGGGGGGGGGGGGGGGGGGGGGGGGGGTAGGCGGGGCGCACGTGTGTGTGTTTGTGCGTGCATGACTGCGAACATTATAGATTTCGTTATACATGATAGCAATATTATCAGGAAACATATCAGAAAATAGTCTTGCTTTCATGTCACTATCGCATTATCTAGTAATTTGTCGTTTCCATTGACACCGAACATATATACGGTCTATTTCATTCAGTATGATTGACAGGATTACTCAGCGTAATGTTAAAGAGCAATTTTTTATACACAGAACACCCATACATAACGGACAATAAAGCAGGATATGGCAAAAGGGGGGGGGGGGGAACCATTCCATCGGATTATATTCACTATGTTGTTTCTTTAAAACCTTGGGGGCAGTATAAAACAATCAACACTCAAGGAACACACAGTAGTATTCCCTTGCTCTTTCAGGGGTAAAAAGGAAAAATTACGCACAATGATCGCCTACTGAACATACATGCAAGCCGCCAGTAACGGGGGGGGGGGGGGGGGGGGGGGGGGGGGTTAAGCACATTTTTACGCCAAGGCCATTAAATTACTGTAACACCAATGCGTGTGTACTTCCCAAACTGGAGAAGAGAGATCAAGTGTCTGTTCAACAATTGCTGGTTCGAACAATCTTATTTTTTTTTTTTAAATTGTGGTGTACGAGAATAGCTTCTAAAATTCTCAAGATTGTCTGAAAGGAGTAAACGACTTCTCCTGTGTCTTAGAAATGACAGTTGAAAAGGAAATGTAAAAAAAAAAGAAAAAAAGTAGAAAAGAACATGTAAATTATCACTGATATACTGTCAGAATTGCCCACCTTTTTCAAATAATCCTCTATGTTTTCAAGTACTCTGAAGTGTAACAGTACTGAGTAGCAAAGGGAGAAAAAGATGAGGGAGTTCTTATGTAGTAATTTCAGGTCTATCTGGTTGACACGCTGATCTATCAATGTCTCTGACAGATTCTTTTTTTTCTTTTTTCTTTTTTTTTTTTTTTTAAAGGAAGTTATCAGAGGCAGATCCACTGCAGAGAACAGTCAGGGGAAGATAACGCGTGTCCTTTCATCGCAAACAGAGTTACATTTTCTCAGTTATGCGTGAAGCAAAAAGATCTAGATAGTCAAATCTTTGATTCCAAGGGGATATTGGAATGTTTGGGTTATGTGCGCACCATTTCGCGCGCGTTTTTTCTGATATTTTCTTCCTCTGATTGTACTGTTAAATTGACTGGCGAGACAACATTGCTTTGGACGTGCCCACCACCAGCGGTAGCTGTCCCACGAAAATGGCGGAGTCACTCGCGCTGAACGCTAGCTGTGAGACAAATGACCTCCCTTGTACAGTTCCGAACATCGTCCATTAGCAACTGGTAAACAAGCCTACTATAAAAAAAATACCACATTCAATTTCATTGGAATTTGTTTCTTGTGATTTATCCCATCGTTTTTCGTCGTATATTCTTTTTTAAATTTTCATCTTTCACTAATATGCAGGAACTAATGGTAATCATTTAATAACATATAGCTTTGGATAGGCTGTGTCATTAAAACAAATGCTTGCTTTTGGGATATTAGAATGTTCTCAAAAACAAGAGAACAGGTGCAAAGTCGGGATATATGGTTTCCACTTGGCTCTTTCAAAACCATGCTCCAGAGAATTTCTATGTATAGATATGGGGGAAAAGGAAACGAACAGCATTACTTTCCCGGACTCTAAGAAGACTTAGATGAATGTTCAATCTTTGTGGTAGGTAGGATACCGGACTTACACTATCGTAGAAACACTAACAAAAACCCTGAGAAAGAATAGGGGGAGGGGGGGGGGGGGGGGGGGGTTATGTGTTAATAGATGGGAGGATTGGATGCAGGAATTTAGAGATGAGATGGAAAACAGGGAGAGGGACGGGGGAGGGGGGGGGGGGGGAAGGAGAGGGAGTAAACTTTCTTCAAAATGAAAGACTCTAGAGGGGTCCATAAAAAGAAATTTTAAAACCGAAACTAAAGGAGTGTTCATGAAAGATTCAACATATCAATTATTCTCATGTGTTCATGAAAAATTCAACATCTCTCTCTCTCTCTCTCTCTCTCTCCGCACTCTCTCTCTCTCTCTCACACACACACACACACACACACCGCATGAAAAAAAAAATGGCTCTTTTTGCTCATTGAACGATGTCCTCTCGAACGTCACTATCTTCGTATTGTAATGTAACTAACGTAGCGCTCTACCCCATCTTTTCTTTCTCTGAGAGCTCGGAGGTTTTCTATTCTATCCAAAATTATGTGTGACAGGGAGAGATCAAACATGTTTTAACGACAGCAAAGGTGACATTTGTTAACCTTCTTTTCTTAAACAGGTAAGACATTCCTGAGGCCACGTCTTTGTTACAAAACAAACAAAACTAACGAATAGCATATAATTCAAGAGAGCAAATAATCATAGAAACTCAAAGTAGTAAGACTCTTCACTTATTTAGATGCTCCCGCGTCTTGCGACGCATGAGGCAGTCGAGGCGCTCCACTGTGCACGGTCCACAGCCAGTCTAGTTATGTCACTCCATCCTTTGTCAACGACTCTGGGGTCTCTTTCCACCACTGTCTGTCGCCAGCTCATCCTGGGTCGTCCTCTTTTACTCTGACCTGTTGAGATCCGTTTAATGGCCTCCTTTACAGTTACTGAAGAGGGTAATCTTAAGACATGACCCAGCCAGTGGAGGCGCCGTCTGCAGACGATGGTCGACACCTGGAGCAGTTTGGACCTCTCCCTGACGTCTTCATTTGGTATAAAGCCTGACCATTTGAAGCCCAAGACCTTACGTAGGCACTTAGTATCAAAGGCGTCTAGTTTCATTTCCTGGGTGGTCTTCAGTTGCCAGGTTTCACAGCCATACACCAGCGTTGAAATCACTCTGGAGTTGTAAAATTTCAGTTTGATTCAAAGGGAGAATTTCTTGCTGTTCCATATATTGTTCAGCTGATTGAATGCTGATGTATCTCTTTCCAGTATGACACTGCAGTTCATGGTCGAGATCATTGGCGTTGTTGATAGTGTTGCCTAGGTATGTGAAGTTCTCTACTTCTTCCACTTGTTTTTGATCGATGAGAACGTCTGTTGGCCCTTGGTGTTTACCGGTAAGCATGTTTAATGAGGCTAATGTTGCCTGCAAACTTGCTGATATTGTCTAAAAGCACCTGCACTTCTTGAGTGGTGCTTGCAAGAGCAACAATGTCATCGGCAAAATCCAGATCTGAAAGGCTGTTTCCTTCTGTCCACCTGATTCCCTTTCCTTGGGTTGCGTGTTACAAAATCCAGTTAATGGCAAGTGCAAAGACTCTTAATAGAAGAAAATAAACAAACAAATAAATAAACATATGAAAAAATTAATAAACGAATAAACAAACAAATAGATAGATAAATGAATAAATAAACACATCTATCCATTCGTCTATTCATCCATCAGTACATATATACACATACAGATAAACTACAACTAATTCTTGAGGCAAGGGTAAGCAGGAAATAGAAGAAACCTTTTTAAATCAGAACCAAAAAAAGGTTTATGATAATGTGAATGTGTTAAACTTTCTCTGAAAATGAATGAACACCACAGGCAAGTCCACAAAGTTAGAAGAAACGTCCCATCCGTTCACTTTGATGGCAGAAACCTAATTAGAAACCTAAGGAATTATGTTTAGACAACGATTAGAGATTCAGCCATCTTCCCTTAGCTGTGATGGAGCTCTGCCACGGAAAAGTGGAATGAGTTAAAGTCTGTCGGCAACTCAGCAACCGGAAATTGGGTTTCGCAGGTTATTGCCGATGATTTGCTTTCTCTTCCCCTCCCTTCCCCTCCCTCTCCCTTTTTTCTTTCACTGACCTCCACAGTGCACAAAAGAACAGCATTGGGAAACACAAGAACGACGAGATATTTCTCAGTCTGTTCTCAATATTCGCAAAAAAAAGTTTTTTGAAAAACAAATGGCTGCACTTTGTGTAGAACTACGGTACCAGGTTCATTTCGTAACAACAACAAAAAGGTTTGTGGTGTAGCTTTAAGGAAAACGAACAAACAAATAAAGACTACTTTGGCTTACCTGTTCAAATCATCCTCCATAGACAAGAAACTGTGACGTCACTGGCAGAGCTGTTCAGATTGTAACGTTAACAATTTAACAATATTGAAGTTAAAATGAAAAGATAATTGATCCGATGACCGTTCAGTGGGTCATCAAGAGGATTCCTGTCACAGAGGGGTGCTCAAGATGGAAACTAGATTTGTAGCGCTTGTTTTTTTTTTTTTTTTTTTTTTTTGGTATGGTATTTTCCATAATGCGTGTTGTCTGAAAGAAGCGAATCTGTAATAAGCCATGACACTTTATGCGCATTACGTGGGATACGTTCCGAAAATCCATAGAGTGGGAAGCAGACAAGTTAATCATAAAATGTCTTGTGCTTGCCGTGGTCTCTCTTTGGACTCAGTTCAGACCGAGACAATATGTGTACACTACAACTATTGCGAGATCAAAATTAACGGGGAGCTACGTTCGACTGATAGGCTACAAAATAGCCTGCTTGTTCCATTAGGCTATGTGTATAGTGGACCTAGACCTGACTGTGAGCCGCCCGTCCGATTCATCTCTTTTCCAACTTAAAGGCCCACGGTCGTCTAAAGCCGTGCGTAGTGCAGCCGGCCCGACCCGTGTGATGCCGTGTGATGAGAGCCGCGATTTTGCAAATCGTGCAACCGTATGTTCCCCGGCACTCCGGGTGAAGGGACCAAACTCCTCCTCTGATTTGTTCGACTTGTTATCGTTCTTTCCAACATGGACGACGAAAAAGTCATCGCTGCCGTGAGTCTCACATCATTTATTTACACAAAAAGCATGGACAGCGCGCGGCTGTAAAAGAAGAAACAGCTTTGTGCCGTTTGCATACTGGCCACTCCTTTTATGCCCATTTTCATCTTTTAATAGGCTTGGAGAACAAGTTCGGTGGTGCATTCTGTGTCATGTACCGCTCACAGTGAAACATATTCTTTTAGAGCGTTGGGACTTGCATGATAAGAGACATTAACATATTTTACAGTAGACTCCATGAAAACTTTTTTCAGGGATGTCCCGCCCAATATAATCCTGAATTTGTGAAAGAGATCAACATTTTCATCGGATCAAAGATTTTATGGAAGAAATGTTTTCAACGAAATCTCCAGTGTGTTTTTAGAACGTGTATTTCAAAGGGTTGTGATGAGTTTTTTTTTTTTTTTTTTTCAAATGACTTGTGAGTTGTTCTGAACGTGGAAACAGCCCTGATATGGCCCTTTGCGGTCGGCTGGGCAATAAACAACATTTGCTGGTAAAGCATGCCCACTTTGACAGATCGCTGTTGATTGGTCAAAGGCTTGATGTCTCCAGTCAAGCTGGCACGTGACTGTTCCTCTCGAGAGTAGTCCTTGATTTTTTTTTAATGCAACTGAGAGTTCAGGGGCGACTTACTTAACTGCTTCCTGCAGCAGAAGATGGGGAATCTGGTTTGTTTACTAGAGATTTGCGGTTGGTTGAAAACCGATGAGAGTGAGGAGTAGGATGGGTGAGGTGGGGGATAGGGTCCGGGGAAGATAAGTACAGGCGAGAGATAGGATAGATGGGTAGTGGATTCAGCTTAGTCTTGTTCAGCGCGCCCGCCTGCGCGCGCGTGCGTGCGTGCGTGCGTGTGTGTGTGTGTGTGTGTGTGTGTGTGTGTGTGTGTGTGTGTGTGTGTGTGTGTGTGTGTGTGTGTGTGTGTTTTACTTTGGGCCAGGTGATAGACAGAGAGGGGCCTGATGGGTTGGCAGACAGAAGTGTCTGGATCTAGGTGTCACATGTAACAGTTAAATTTGTCGCGACAGGTATATTACGAACTTGTCAAGTACCACCACAAGAAAGGTTACGGAAGCCTGATTATACGGCACACGTCAGAGATGGTAAAGAAAGCCAAGCGTAAACAACCTGATCATTGATTCCGCTCTTTTTGTTCCACCTACACCTCTTTACACAAACACGATCAATGTTCTGTTACAGCGCTAGAAGCTCAAACGGGTACTTTTCTGTTATGTTTAAGCATTAGTGTGCGTGCTTGCTCATTTGTTCATTTGGTTTCCCCGTGTGCTGTAGGCTACATTGTTACGTCCCTGATCGGTAGGTAGATGAATCGCTCAGAATTCTCCTTTTCGTTCTTACTTATCTGAGAATGAATTCTCCTGGTATTTAGGTGCTAGATAGGCGGAATATATTTGGCAACGTCTGTGTACTTAAAAAAAAAAGAATTCTAGTGGTTTCTCCAACAACAATCATGACAATAACATGATTTACAGGATCTCTGTAATATGTGTGTTTGGTGCAAAAGAAGGATTCGGCCATTACAAAGGATGCAACATAATACTAAATTAAGTGGCTGGCAAAACTCGATGTCTTTCGTCGTCTGATGGACCCTCGGAGTTCACATCGATGATACTAACTGGACTGAAAGTCAAGCGTTTTACACATGTCCTAAGCTGCCTCACCTGTGTATGAATGTGCTCGATCTAGTGCGCGCACAAACACGCGCGCGCTCGTGTGTGTGTGCGTGTGCGTGTGTGTGTGTGTGTGTGTGTGTGTGTGTGTGTGTGTGTGTGTGTGTGTGTGTGTGTGTGTCTGTGTTTGTGTGTCTGTGCGTGTTTGTGCGTATTTGTGTGTCTGTACTTGTGTGTGTGTGTGTGTGTGTGTGTGTGTGTGTGTGTGTGTGTGTGTGTGTGTGTGTGTGTGTGTGTGTGTGTGTGTGTGTGTGTGTGTGTGTGTGAGAGAGAGTGTGTGAGAGTGTGA
>JADBJO010002009.1:27500-30000 GCA_016801955.1 Conus betulinus | reverse complement strand
CCACCATACCAACACATAAAAAGAGAAAGTTAGAACAGATTCCAAGAAGCATGAATAAATGTCCGAAGAATGTCAGTATTCACATGAAATGATCGCAGCTTGCGAAGACAATATAATCTGGTTTGACATTTTTTGTGGACATACTCAACATGGGATTTAAAATTCAGCTTATTATCTATAAAAGTTCCTAAATATTTGTATGATTCAACACGTTCTACTTCAGCACCTTTGATAAAAAGTGGTGGTGGTACAGCTTTTGGATTCTTTCTAAAATCAATCAACATTTCTTTTTCGTTTTTGTTACATTCAGATCAAGATAGTTATGATCGCACCAGTCAACAAATCTTTGAACCTCCTTGAAGTAAACAGAATCAGAGTTGGAAAGATCTACAAGTGCTGAGTCATCTGAATATTTAATGTACAAAGTTGAAATCACTTCCTGAACAATCATTTGTGTACAGAGTAAAAAGCACTGGTGATATAAAACAGTACCCTGGGGTGCGCCAGTTGAAATGACTCTGGAAGACGAAACAACACTTTGATATCGAACAGACTGTGTCCTCTGTGTAAGAAAATCAATTATCCAAAGAATGAGCTTGTTACCCCACATTTATGTTAATGAGTTCTTTGCCATCAGATGTGTTTGTATGGTGTTGAATGCTGATGAGAAATCAATAAAGAGAATGCGTACAAAGGAGGCAGGTTTTTCGAGGAGGTGTGAAAAAAGCATGATGGAGAAGTGTGAGTGTGGCATCATCTGTTGATCTGTTCTGTTGGTATGCGAACTGAAACGGGTCTTGGTACTGTGTAGTATCTTTTTAAAACATAACTGAGGACAATTCTTTCAAGACATTTCATTGCAACAGATGTGAGGGCAACTGGTCGGTAATCATTTAAAAACAGCTTGGGTTGCGTTTTTTGGGAACAGGACATACAGTGGCATTTTTCCATAAAACAGGAATTATACATTCTCTAAGTGACCAGGTAAACAAACGACTGTAAACATAGGAGAGCTGAGAAGCACACACCTTCAACAATTTTCCACATATTATCAGGGCCCATTGCCTTTCTCACATTTAAACGTTTGAAAAAAACAACTGAACATCATTTTCCTCAATCACAACAGAATCACTTCCATCAACATCGTTTTTAACATTGCTTTTTGAGTTCTTCCTTCACTTCCTTTAATTCTTTACTAAAATCTTTATCATCAAATCTACAGTAAAAAATCGTTCAGCTTTTCTGCAAATTGCTTCTGTTCTTTTGCTGTTTTTTTGTTACTAATATTTTGGTTTGAACATTTACCTGAACCTGATAAAACCTTTATTCCTTTCATGCATCTCGCATATTTCCATTCTGCAGAGATTTTGTAACCCAAGGTTTGTTGTTGGGAAATATTTTGATAGTTTTAGTAGGTACAATCATGTGTTCACAGAAAGAAATGTAGCTGGAAATAACATCGGTGGCTTCGTTAATGTCAAAACTAGAATTCAAAACAAATTCCAATCTGTACATTCAAAACAAGCCTGTAATTCATCAACACTTTCTTGTGTCCAAACACTGCACTTGCTTTTTAGTGATAGGTTGTGTTTTTTCACTTTTGGTCTGTAAGCTGGCAAGAGATGAATGGCATTGTGATCAGACTGGGGAGGGAAGATGGCCTTTGGAGTGATTCAACGCTTCAGCAGATGTTTCTGATACTGTAACCTCTGGCACGAGTCACTGCCCTGTCCCGGACCTCATCATAGGAAATGTCCGATGCCACAATGTCTCAAGACAGGCCCAGATTCTCTGCATTCCGGGGTATGCCGTTTTCTTGGAATCTGATCATCATCAAAGTTTTGTTTGCTTCCGTGTTTCTGGTTTTGCTCGTCCCCATTCTCTCATTTCATCTTAAAGTCTTCCAAAGTCTTAGCAGAAGGGTCAGAAGCAGCAATGGCGTTTCCAGAAACGCCACACTCATCGAGAGTTCACCTGTCATTAATTTGTAGCCATTTTGAAGAGAAATGTTTTTGTTTCATGTGTGTTGATTTACAACGGACATTAAACGTGGTTTCTCTTTGAACTATATGGGCCTTCCATACCCCTCTCCCTCCACCGGTATATGAGAATTTGAACACGGGTAAAAACAAAGTCTGTTCTTTGATGTGCTCAGATATATGGCGAACAACAATGTCTAACGCCCACAGTCTTCCTCTACCATCAGTGAGTCTCACATACATCGTCAACATCAGATGGCCTCAAGTCATCTCTAACGAAACCCTGTGTAGGAGAGAACCAAGCAGGTGCTTACAGACATCATAGAGATTCAGTCAAGCAAATGGGGCAGGACTGGCAACACACTACGAAAACCTCAAACCCAACATCACCAGACTTGGACACTGGAATGGAACTGAGAGGGGAAGAAAAAAAGGTGGGATGACCTGGACAGACCTGACACCGGCTCATGGATTGTTGAGAGGAGGCGTTCAGAATGATATGGTCCCAGCTAAAGGTTGAG
>JADBJO010002009.1:0-2500 GCA_016801955.1 Conus betulinus | reverse complement strand
AATGTAGTAAATAACGAATCGGGAGAGGCGCGAGAGAGAGAGATAGAGAGATAGAGAGTAGAGAGATAGAGAGAGATACAAGAGAGATATGTACAGAGAGAGAGAGAGAGAATCATAATGTAGTAATTATAACGACATCGGGTAGGGTCGATAGAGAGATTAGAGAGATAGATAGCGAGAGAGTAGAGAGAGAGAGATAGATAGAGATAGAAGAGAGAGAGGAGATCATAATTCATGAAATACGTTCTGGAGGCAGAAACGAAAGAAAACGAGAAGAATAAATTGAAGTGCCGCTGCTGCCTTTCCTTTGTGCTGTTGTTACTGTAGCTGCTTCTGAACTGCTGGCTCGTGTATCTAACGAATTGTGTTTGCTGCTATTGCTACCTACTGCTATTCTATGGTACTACTGCTGGTGTGTGCTTCTGGCATTTCGTAATGCTTCTGCTGCGTTTAGTTTGGTGTCTAACTGGTACTACTTCATACTGCTGATTTACTCTTGATGCTTTGACTGCTGCTGGTGTTTATGGTTCCCATTGCTACTGCTCCTCACAGTTGCTGCTCCCGCTTGTTGTTGCTGCTGTGTTGCTGCTGCTTGCTGCTCGGCTCCTTCCTCCTCCTCCGCCTTCCACTCCTCCTCCTCCCGCTTCTGCCACTGCTACCTGCTGCTGGCGACTAGTACTACTAGTACTACTCACTACTAACTCTACTACTACACTATACCTACTTGCTGCTCCTGCTATTGCTACTACTACTACACGACTACTACTACTACTACTGCTGCTGCTGCTGCTCCTGCCTTGCTATTGCGTGCTGCTGCTGCGCTATACTACTACTACTACTACTACCTGCTCTGCTACTACTACTAACTGCTCCTGCTACTGCTACTACTAACTACACTACTATACTACTCGATACTTATACTGCTGCGCTGCTGCTGCTGCTCTCCTGTTGCTCCTGCTATTGCTACTCACACCACTACTACTACTACCACTACTACTCCTGCTTAGCTGCGCGCTGCTGGCTTGCGCTGCTGCTACTAGGACTACTAGAACCTTTTCTGTTTGCTACTGCTTCGGCTGCTACTCCTGTTTGCTGCTACTACTACCACCACTTCAATAATACTAAGAGTGCAATAGTTGGCGCAGCTTCTACTTCTTTGTTATTGCTGTTACTACTGCTGTTTCTTTTGGTGTTTCTGCTCACTAATTCAACTGCTTACTATGAACCACACGAGCCGCCGCCCCCCCCCCCCCCCCCCCAACGCTGTTACTACTGACCACTGATCATCTGCCGTTGGCAGTTTTTATGCGGCTTGCTGCTGCTTATGGCGACTGACACAGGAACTCTGCTGCTGCTGCTTTCAACTAACAAATTCTGCCTACCATAAGGTGATTACTGCAAAGACTGCTGCTGCTAGGATATCTCTAAAAAAAAACAAAAAAAAACAACAAACAAACAAAACAACACTTGTGAATGAAACGAACACCGACTTGTTCCAAGATGATTCTGCCTTTGCCCCTCACACTGCAAAAGCTGAGCTGACATGTACCATAGAACTAAGCGGCCATTTGCTGACCCTGCTACTCTAATTGTACCATAGAACTGGTCCATTTTGCTGACCCCCGCCTACTCTAATGTACCATAGAACTTCGGTGCCATTTGCTGAACCCCACTACTTAATGAGACAGGCTACTTGCCATTTTCCTTGTCCCCCCCCCCCCCCCACAAATTTGCTTTATGAAAGAATCCCTTACACAGTATTCTGAATGCGAGTAATGCTATCTTCTATCTTATCTGTCTATCTATCAATTCAGGTCAATCTGTCTATCTTCTAAGATGCCATAACGTTACCTATCTACTATCACACCCACACCCGCGCGCGCGCCGCGCACACACCCACCACACACACACACAACACACCTCCAAGACCAAAAACACAGAGAGAGATAGAGATATAGAGAAGGAGAGAAGAGCAGAGAGAAGAGAGTCATAATGTGGGAATCGAAGCTGGGAAAGCAGATCCCTAAAGAAATAAACTAGAAAAACAAAGATGAACTAAAGGCGAAAGAAAAAAAAAAGATTAATCCAGTATGAAGTAAATCTGTAATTTTTGAGGAATTCTGGAACAACATTGAAAGTTTAAGTTCTAGACAGTAATTATGTACATTCAAAAAAAGAAAATGGATTCAACTCACTTCCGAAGTCACGGTTTGTCGGTAGTAGATTGATCATGCAAACCCTTCTGATATACAGCGAATGGCGAGGGTTGGGCAGAAAGGAAAGGTAGCGGGGTGTGGGGTATGCCAACACGACATCGCGTGAGGGAAAATCATTTGTCATCATTGCTCATGGATTTCTGGCCGTGTATGCCCGCGCCCCCGCCCCCTCAATCCTCCCATCCCCTCAAACTGTGACCGTCTACAGTTTTTCATGTACAACTGTTACAATTTGCATTTTCGTGACAGAATGTGCTCACAACCCTCCCCCCCACCCCCCTCCC
>JADBJO010002008.1:345309-350309 GCA_016801955.1 Conus betulinus | reverse complement strand
GACCACGCTCCAGCGTGTCACTCTGAACCCTTGAATCTGTCCACACCTCTTCATCTTCGTTCTGCTGCTGACATCCATATCTGCAGACTCCCTTATTTTAGGTCAAACCACACGGCTAACGTTCTTTCGGACTCCACATGTACAGACTTCCTCCTCGTAGACCTAAATCCTACGGCCCACATTTTCCTTTCGTACCAGGGTTCTCCATCTGTAAACCAGCTCCCTTTCTCTTTTCGCCAAGCAGACCTCATCACAAGTTTTACAGTTTTCCTAAAATGTTTCTCTTCGAAAAAAGCGTTCTGACCCTTATCCCTCACCCTTTTATTTAGTTTATGTCTTCTCTGCCCGTTGTGCATGGGACAGTGTGTGTGTGTGTGTGTGTGTGTGTGTGTGTGTGTGTGTGTGTGTTCACGCGTGTGCGCGCGCGCGCGAGCGTGTGTGGTGTGTATGTGTGTGTTAGTGTGTGTGTGGTGTGTGTGTGTGTGTGTGTGTGTGTGTGTGTGTGTGTGTGTGTGTTCACGCGTGTGCGTGCGTGTGCATTTGAAATGTACGTGCTGAGAACGATTGTTGAGAAAATGTGAGATCGTCTTCTCATGACTGGCGTGATGTACTAGGTGTACGGTAGGTATATATAGCAGCAGTAGCAGTAGTTTTTAGTAGTAGTAGCAATAGTAGTGGCAGCAACAGTAATGGTTTAGCACCACCAGCGAATAGCAATACTAGAAATAGCAGGACTCACTGTAAGCGAAAAACAACACTGATAATTGCAAGAAGTGTAATGTTGCTCGTAATGACTGCCACTGTTGTAATTTTTTACGTTTGTTTTCATATAATCTAGTGCTGCAACTCACAGTGAAATCTGTTTTTCTTCTTTTTCTTTTTTTTTTCTTTTTTTTTTTTTTTTTTTTTTTTTTTTTTTTTTTTTTTTTTTTTTTTTTTTTTTTTTTTTTTTTTTACTTTTTCTTTTTTTTTTGTTGTTGTTGTATTTTTGTAACGGATCCTCTTCCCGCTTCCCCGCTCCTCCCCCATACCTCCGTCCGCTCCTTCTTCTGCCCCCTTCCTCATCTTTCATAAAACCACACTCATTAGTTTTAGTCTGCTTTCTTTTTTTTTCTTTATCACAAAATGTAAAGCGGGCGTTGGGTATGGAATGAGTAATTCAGCAGTGCAAAAGAGACATATGCAAACGCTCTACATTCAACAAAGTGTTAATCAAGGTAGCTTTCTGTTCGTACGAAGAGTTTCAAATTTGATTCTGAGAGGGTTTGAAATGGTCTACATGAAATTATGTTTAAAAGGAGGTCAGTGAAATTAGATTGAGAGTACATACACAGGTGTACACTGCCTTTTCACGGGTTGTTCCGAGCGATCCTAAGGCAGTGTTTTCTTCATTGTTACAGCTTTGAAAGTTCTAGAACGTTGATAGAACAGATCGTTTCAAATGAGGTCAAGAGTAAAATAGTGACTATTTGACTATCGAAGGGTTTCCGTATGATTGATATGAAATAAAATTTAAAACGAGGTCGAGGGCACTTGATCTATATTCTTACAAGCTTCAAAGTGATTAATGTTGAATTAAATACTAAGAAGAGTTCAGGGGAATTAAATGGTGACTATGTTCTGACCAGTTTGAATATCGTTGACATGATATGACATTTAAAATTAGGTGTTAAGAATTCTCCCATCTGTCATCACGCTTCTCAAAAAAAAAAAATGAAATTTAGATCAGGAGATTAGGGTAAGTGTTAACACTCTACGTTTAAGTTCAGTCAGTGAGGAATAAACTCAGGAGAGAGGTCAGGAGATAAGTACTAAACAATCCAGCAGTGTGATATGCTCCGCATTAAAAAAAAAAAAAAAAAAAAAGGCACAGAACACCTTCCTGGTGCCGTCTGAGATACTGTTCGGCCAGCACACGACAGGTGAATAAACAAAACACGCATACGACCACACTGAACACTTTCCTCAGTTTAACAACAGTCAGGGGCTGATCAGACAAAACTTATGATTATATTTAGTATTAGTTTAAGCTCAGAAAGAATTTTTTTAAAAAAGATACATCACCATCTTCCACATCCTTTTTGGTATTTATAGGGCATACCATCGAATGCAAATAGTAATCGTTTTAATCGCAGAGGTGGCTTGTAAACACACACACACACACGTACACGCACACGCACACACACACACACACACACACACACGCACACACGCACACACACACGAATACGCCGAGACAGAAACGGGCGGACACACACGCACACACACGCACACACACACACACACACACACACGCGCGCGCGCGCGCACTCACGCATGCACGCTCTCTCTCTCTCTCTCACACACACACACACACACACACACGCGCGCGCGCGCGCTGGCACACAGACTGACTGATCGACAGACAGACAGACCCAGCAGCGACAGACGGGGAAAGAGAGAGAATGCGAGAGAGAGAGAGAGAGAGAGAGAGAGAGAGAGAGAGAGAGAGAGAGAGAGAGAGAGAGAGAGACAGACAGACAGACAGACAGACAGCGACAGACAGACGGACGGAGAGAGAGAGAGAGAGAGAGAGAGAGAGAGAGACAGAGAGAGCGACAGACGACAGACAGACAGACAGACAGACGGACAGAGACAGAAGACAGACAGACAGACAGACAGACAGACAGACAGCGACAGACGGACAG
Organism: Conus betulinus; assembly: GCA_016801955.1. Classification (NCBI taxonomy): domain Eukaryota; kingdom Metazoa; phylum Mollusca; class Gastropoda; order Neogastropoda; family Conidae; genus Conus; species Conus betulinus. Next base: position 347,622 of record JADBJO010002008.1, on the reverse strand, counting down.
ACAGACGGACGGGAGAGAGAGAGAAGAGAGAGAGAGAGAGAGAGAGAGAGAGAGAGAGAGAGAGAGAGAGATTCTAGTTTCAGCCTCGTCATGGCCTTTTCCTCACTTACTCTCACGATCCATCCTCAAACCCGACTTCCTGCCCTTTGGGACAAGTTCCAACAATCAACCCCTCCTTGGCAGACGTCCGTCCGAACCCTCGGCACCGGGATCACCCCCACCTGTCATCAAACGGTGGTTCCTAAGCACCCTCCCTCCTAAATGTCCCCCCTCTTTTCGACTTGAGACTGGGGTCAGCAGAGGGTGCCATCTCCTTGGTTCTAGACTTAAGTGTTCCCCCCCCCCACCAAAGGATGTGCTAGGCCACAGGTGCTAAAAAAAAAGCAAACAAATCCTCTACAGCTAAACAGGGCCAGTGAAGTTGTCAGATAGTATTACATGATCCTAAAGACATGAGAATGCCCTGGTATGTGGAGTTAAGAAAGTAACTCTTATCATCAATAAAGAGCGTTGGGGGGGGGGGGGGGGGGGGGGGGGGGGGAGTAGGAACTCCACCGTAATGTGTCCAGTGGCGTGGTTAGACGGTATTAAATACGCCTAATGACTCGTGAAATGGTCAGTTACGTGGACTGCAAAGAAGTTAAGGTGATCATCGAATTTAGGGAGAAAATTCCACAGCTAGCAGGGCCAATGGCGCAGTCAGAAGGTATTAAATACACCTAATGACTCGTGAATGCCCTGTTAGGTGGACTACAAGTAGGTTGATATTATCATCGAATAGAAAAAGGGAAGGGGGGGGGGGGGATTACATAGGTATCAGGGTCAATGGCGCAGTCAGATGGTATTAAAAACGCCTAATGACTCGTGAATGCCCTGTTATATGAACTATAAAAGGCTAAGGTTAGCATCGAATTCAGGGGGGAAATTGCACAGCTTTCAGGGCCAATGGCGCAGTCAGATGGTATTAAATACGCCTAATGACTCGTGAATGCTCTGTCAGGTGAATTTCTAAATAGTTACTGTCGAATAAAGAGGGGGAAAACTCCATAGTTAACAGGGCCAATGGCGCAGTCAGATGGTATTAAATACGCCTAATGACTCGCGAATGCCTTGTTACGTAGATGAAAAAAAAAAAAAGCTTAAAGTAATCGTCAAAGTAAGACGAAAAAAAAACTCCACAACTAACAAGGCCCAATGGCGCAGTCAGATGGTATTAAACACGCCTAATGACTCGTGAATGGCCTGTTACGTGGACAAGGCTATTGTTACCACATTTAAACAAACAAAAAAAATTAGAAGAACGCGGGTGGGTTAGATACATGTCCATTGCCATCTCAGGCCTCTAGAACCTTGGAGAGCTGGCACCCTGTGTTGGCCCCGAGAGGAGGTGGGAGCCAAAGAGCCCGGGGAGGGCGGGTGTGCGGAACCGCCGTTTGATGGCAGATGGGGCGATCTTTGGTGCTGGGGTCGGGGGTCGGGGGGTCGTTTGTCAAGCGGGAAGGGAAGGAGGGCTGGGGGGGTTGTTTTGTTGGAACTTGTCTTAAAGGGAGGATGAGGGTGTTGAAGGTGAATCGGAGAGTAACTGTGAAGAAAGTCTGGTGGGTCTGAAATAGAATCTGTGAGTGCATGTTCGTAGGTATACATACGCACGCATATATACATGCACGCACACACGCATACACACACACCTGCACGCACACACGCACGCACACACACACACACACACACACACACACACACACACACACACACACACACACACACACACACACACACACACTTACACACACAAAACACACACACACACACACACACACACACACACACACACACACACACACATGCACGCACACATGCGCGCGTGTGCACGCACACATGCGCGCGTGTGCACGCGCGTGCGCGCACGCACACACACACGCACACACACACACACACACACACACACACACACACACACACACACACACACACACGTACACGTACATACACAAGCACGCAAGCACTCGCGCACAGACATGCACGCATACACACACACACACACACACACACACACACACACACACACACACACACACACACACACACACACACACACACATACACACACACACACTCCATTTGTGCATACACACTTATGAAGAGTGTAAAGGAGAGAGTGAGAGACAGACAGACAGACCGTGACCGAGAGACAGGTATACTGGACTTGCACTGCAAGAGTAATATAGACAAACTTTCCCCCGTTTTTCTCCCCTCCCCTTCCCCCCGTTTCTCCCCTCCCCTTCCATTCCATCATCCATACCCCCCGCGCGCGCG
>JADBJO010002008.1:335309-337809 GCA_016801955.1 Conus betulinus | reverse complement strand
TGACGTGGGTGGGCGTATTGGGGCAGATGGGTCGCGGATGAAGAACGTGACGTGGGTGTATTGGGATAGAGGAGGCGAAAGAGGGGCATGACATGGTAGGCATATTGGGCGGAGGGGGCGTGGATGAAGGGCGTGACATGGGTGGGCGAACACGGGAGGAGGGTGCAGATGCAGGGTATGACATGGGTGGGCGAACACGGGAGGAGGGTGCAGATGCAGGGTGACATGGGTTAGCAGACAGGGGAGGAGGGGTGCAGATGCAGGGTATGACATGGGTGGGCGAACACGGGAGGAGGGTGCAGATGCAGGGTGTGACATGGGTTAGCAGACAGGGGAGGAGGGTGCAGATGCAGGGTATGACATGGGTGAGCGACACGGGAGGAGGGTGCAGATGCAGGGTATGACATGGGTGGGCGAACACGGGAGGAGGGTGCAGATGCAGGGTATTACATGGGTGGGCGAACAGAGGAGGAGGGGTGCAGATGCAGGCTGTGACATGGGTTAGCGGACAGGAGAGGAGGGTGCAGATGCAGGCTGTGACATGGGTTAGCGGACAGGTGAGGAGGGTGCAGATGCAGGCTGTGACATGGGTTAGCGGACAGGGGTGGAGGGTGCAGATGCAGGCTGTGACATGGGTTAGCGGACAGGAGAGGAGGGGTGCAGATGCAGGCTGTGACATGGGTTAGCGGACAGGGCAGGAGGGTGCAGATGCAGGCTGTGACATGGGTTAGCGGACAGGGCAGGAGGGTGCAGATGCAGGCTGTGACATGGGTTAGCGGACAGGGGTGGGAGGGTGCAGATGCAGGCTGTGACATGGGTTAGAGGACAGGGGTGGAGGGTGCAGATGCAGGCTGTGACATGGGTTAGCGGACAGGTGAGGAGGGTGCAGATGCAGGCTGTGACATGGGTTAGAGGACAGGGGTGGAGGGTGCAGATGCAGGCTGTGACATGGGTTAGCGGACAGGGGTGGAGGGTGCAGATGCAGGCTGTGACATGGGTTAGTGGACAGGTGAGGAGGGTGCAGATGCAGGCTGTGACATGGGTTAGCGGACAGGGCAGGAGGGTGCGGATGCAGGCTGTGACATGGGTTAGCAGACAGGGGAGGAGGGTGCAGATGCAGGCTGTGACATGGGTTAGCGGACAGGGGAGGAGGGTTGCAGATGCAGGCTGTGACATGGGTTAGCGGACAGGGGAGGAGGGTGCGGATGCAGGCTGTGACATGGGTTAGCGGACAGGGGTGGAGGGTGCAGATGCAGGCTGTGACATGGGTTAGCGGACAGGGGAGGAGGGTGCAGATGCAGGCTGTGACATGGGTTAGCGGACAGGGGTTGAGGGTGCAGATGCAGGCTGTGACACGTTTAGCGGACAGGGGTGGAGGGTGCGGCGGATGCAGGGGGCGATACGAATGGGTGTGCCCTGGGCGCAGATGCATGCAGGGCGTGACGTATGTGGACGATCAAACTGACCTTGATCTGAAACGGAAAGGCTACAGTTCAAGGAAATTCTCTCTCTCTCTCTTCGTCCGTCCCCCCCCCCCCCCCCCCCCCCCCCACACACACACACACCGCTCTCTCTCTCTCTCTCCCTCTCTGAATTGAAGTGCGTTATGCGCACGCACACACACGTGTGTGTGTGTGTGTGTGTTACTGTTAGTGTGTTAGTGTGTGTGTGTGTGTGTGTGTGTGTGTGTGTGTGTGTGTGTGTGTGTGTGTGTGCCGTTTTTTTTTTGCAGTGTTTGTTTCTTCTGAACTGTGTTTGTTGAAATGGTATTCTCGCAGTTAATCATTATATTGAACATTTTATCAGAAAATGGATTTCAGTTTCTTATTCGACACAAAAGAGACAATTTCCTAGTTTCAGAACTCGGAACACCAGCGTGTCTTTTGTTTATGTTCAGGCCACAGACACCTGTCCACACGTTTACAAAGGGTTTTCTACATTTTGCGATTGTGATGTTCCGGAGGTATATCTTCTGGCTGTAAAGAGAGTTGGGTGTGCGATGTACCTCCTAACGATCACTTTGCGCAAGCTTTGCGCACCAGTCTTTTTTTTTTTTTTTTTTTTCGTTTTATTGAAATCACCCATTCCTGTCCAGAACTCTCGGAAATGCTCTTTCCATTTCGCACACATCCATACAGCCACGTCTCTGAAAATCCATTGTCCGAGCTAAAGCTTGAACCAGTTTCCATACATGCTTTCTTCATCCTAATGCCTATTTTGGCAGCCTGTTGAACGTCCTGCAATGAAAGTCAACAATCTAAAGCGTGCAAACAATTATCAAAGTGGAATATTTTATATGTCATGTATAATAATAATAATAATAATAATAATAATGATGATGATGATGAATACTTATATAGCGCCTATTCTCGGCTTGAAACCAAGCTCTAAGCGCTTAAAAAATCACACTCGTTTACACAACGGGCTGCCTACCTGGGTAGTGCCGACTGAAGAGCTGCCAGCTGGCGCTTCATTCAGTCGTTTCCCGTGTCATCCAGTC
>JADBJO010002008.1:317809-332809 GCA_016801955.1 Conus betulinus | reverse complement strand
TGTATGAATAATGTCTGATGTAGGAATTGAGCTGTTCTCCCGTGGCGCCCTCCGGCCTCGAAATCTTTTCAGTCACGTTCTCCTTGTACTAAATAAATCCTCCGCCCCCCTCCTACTCCCCTTCCCCACGCCACTGTAGGCCATTGTGAGTCAATCTGTTTGATGGAATTTCCAACAGTTCTTTGCGACATCTGTTACCTTTGTAGCCAGGGATCAAGGTGGGATTTTTCATAACCCTGGCAAAAAGTGCCATGGAACGGAGAGAGAGAGAGAGGGGGGGGGGGGGGGGGGGGGGGGGGGGAGGGAGAGGGGGGGGGGGGGGGGGGGGGAGAGAGAGAGAGAGAGAGAGAGAGAGAGAGAGAGAGTTTGTTAACGAGGGTGGTAATGAGAATGAGGATGTTCCTGACTTTGGCATCGCATCAAAGTGAAAAAGTGGGACGAGTTTTTAACTCGAGTTTACATCCTAGGCAGCCTCGATCCCCTGGCCTGGCCAGTTCGGGCTGATCTGTATGAGGGGGAGTAACTTCTTTCGCAAGAGGTTTACACACTCACACTGTTATCACTTGGTGTTTGGGTCGCAAGATGTTACAATTTCATGTCGAGTGATGTGCTTTCCGGTCTTTTGATGCTTTGGCTGACTGAAACATTTTCATTTATTTTTTATTTATTTATTTTTTTACATTTTATAGGAACAGACTTGGTGCTTAATTTCAACTGTAACATCTGGAAAACTATTCTACGTGTTGTGAAAAACTTCATACGATCCGAACAAAATAATTGTTTCGCAGCTAATATTAAAATTCTGTATAACAATTATAATGATCTTTTCGATGGCCATGAATTGCGTGCGTGCGCGCGCGTGTGTGCGCGCGCGCGCGCGCGTGTGTGTGTGTGTGTGTGTGTGTGTGTGTGTTTCGTTCGCGCGTGCGTGCGTGCGCGCTGTGTGTGTAGGCCTATTATGGTGATGACGGTGCTTTGACAAACTTAAAGCATTATCTTATTTTCTATATAACTCCATATTTGAATGTAAACGGCAGACGCATTTTTCTTCCAAATATTTCAAAACTTCAACGTGTCGTAAGGAAATCAATTAGTTTCAGCTATGTCGAATCTAAATTGACGTATTACTTGCATACTTTTTGGGGTTTAACCCCGTATGGGTGTATGTATCTGTTCTATCTCCTAGAGCATTGCTCGGGCTCAGGACCGTCCGTGGCGCTGTTCAGATGAGTTGATTGAAGAGTAGCTTAACTTCTCTCCATCTTCGGAAGAAAATGTCTTTAATCATTGGAGAGTGATGAGTTGCTACTCTCTCTCTGTGTGTGCGTGTGTGTGTGTGTGTGTGTGTGTGTGTGTGTGTGTGTGTGTGTCTGTGTGTCTCTTCGCGTGGGTGCCGAGTTAATCAATCCTATGTATGACTAACTGATTCAAGATACGCGAACTTAAAATGAAATCTCATTAGTGAAGTGCACTTACATTCATCTTGCGTTCATCTTTAACTGTCATTTTATCATAGAAGAAGGCCATAGTGCATGCGCGCGCGCGCGCGCGCGCGTGTGTGTGTGTGTGTGTGTGTGTGCGCGCGCGCGCGTGCTCGTGAGCGTGTGCGTGCGTGTGCGTGTGTGTGTGTGTGCTGTGTTAGTGTGTGTGCTAGTGCGTGTTGCGTGCTCGTGCGTGTGTGTGCGTGCGTGTGCGCGCGTGCGTGTTTGTGTGTGTGTGTGTGTGCGTGTGTGTGTCGAGACGAGTCGAGACGACGAGAGGCAAGTTGGATATCCGTCCGTCCCAGGCGGACTAAGCAACAGGTGAATCAAACGAGAACAGTACATGGGAGGCTACTCCATTTCGAGTGAGACACAGTAGTTTAGAATGGGATGAATTGTCTTTCTTACGCCTTTTAAGATATTTCCCATCGTAACAAGTTATTTTGCGAATCTTAGAAATTCTTGTTTGCGTTCAGGGTGTGAATGCAAGTTATTTAACATGCATATAGACAGCTGACCATTAATACATGCATGTACTTGTAAAGCCTATTGTCAACTGCTCTCTCTCTCTCTTCTCTCTCTCTCTCTCTCTGTCTCACTCTCTCTCACACACACACACACACACACACACACACACACACACACTGAGCTGGGTTCTCACTTTGAAAGCACTCAGTATGAACCTCTTACTTTCCTTTGTGTACAGCGATGTAAAAAATCAAACTCGCAATACCTGTAAATGTTAGCTGCACTATGAACACATGAAAATACCCTGCACGTTTGGAGAAGGCAAGCACTGTCAAGCAGGGTCAGCAGTTTTGGTTTTCTAATCATGCGTTAACAGCTTTTACATTTGTTTCTAGCAACATCAACATCAATGTCACTAACAGCTTTTACATTTGTTCTAGCAGCAGCATCAATGTCACTTTAACATTGCTGTGTGTCAGGAGCAAGTGCTTGTTAAAATGGGAGGTTATAAACAACATGGCTTAAACTGAACACAGTGCATTTCATACTATACTCTGCATTACAGCTGGTAGAGAACCATTATGGTCAAGTAGCTCTCAGGATAGTTGGGCAAGGGAATCTGTTGAACAACCTCCATGTCATGAAATGAAAGTTTGTTGTGCAGCAAATGGTACTTGCAGATGCTGACCATTGTCTCTGTGTGTGTGTGTGTGTGAGAGAGAGAGAGAGAGAGAGAGAGAGAGAGAGAGAGAGAGAGAGAGAGAGAGAGAGAGAGAGAGAGAGAGAGAGAGAGGGGAGGGAGGAGGGAGGCAGATTTTTTTCAATTGAATGATGTATTTAGAGGATACATCTTCATCACCTGGCTATAAATGAATCAGCTAGTTGATCCTTCTGTTACTTAATGTAGGTTGTTGACATTGAGCAGGAAGCTGTTTATGATGTTTCAAAATTTCAAAAAAAAAAAAATCCACTGTAGACCATTTTAAGACCAGAGATCCACTGTAATCTTTACGCAAGTGCCTTAGAAGTGTCATTTTTTGGCCAAAAATTTAAAAATCTCTCCATCTTTTCAAAAATATTTGTGCTGTTTCCAAACCTGGACAAAGACTGCTTACTTGCTCAGCTGTTCATGCTAAAGAATTTCAAAATACAGCTCCATCTACACAGCTGACTGAACTCACAGCCTTAGTTCTGGCACTCAAGATGGTCTGTCTGCTGCTGGTCATAGTCCTGGCACTCAACATGGTCTGTCAGTCTACTGCTGGTCTTAGTCCTGGCACTCAAGATGGTCTATCAGTTCACTGCTGGGTCTTAGTCCTGGCATTCAACATGGTCTATCAGTCTACTGCTGGTCGTTTCCTGGCACTCAACATGGTCTATCAGTCTATTGCTGGTCTTAATCCTGGCACTCAAGATGGTCCGACTACTATGGGCTTTAGTCCTGGCACTCAAGATGGTCTGACTACTATGGCCTTAGTCCTGGCACTCAAGATGGTCTGACTACTATGGCCTTAGTCCTGGCACTTAGTCCTGGCAGATGGTCTGACTACTATGGCCTTAGTCCTGGCACTCAAGATGGTCTGACTACTATGGCCTTAGTCCTGGCACTCAAGATGGTCTGACTACTCTGGCCTTAGTCCTGGCACTTCAAGATGGTCTGACTACTCTGGCCTTAGTCCTGGCACTCAAGATGGTCTGACTACTCTGGCCTTAGTCCTGGCACTCAAGATGGTCTGACTACTATGGCCTTAGTCCTGGCACTCAAGATGGTCTGACTACTATGGCCTTAGTCCTGGCACTCAAGATGGTCTGACTACTATGGCCTTAGTCCTGGCACTCAAGATGGTCTGACTACTATGGCCTTAGTCCTGGCACTCAAGATGGTCTGACTACTATGGCCTTAGTCCTGGCATTCAAGATGGTCTGACTACTCTGGCCTTAGTCCTGGCACTTAGTCCTGGCACCTGGCATTCAAGATGGTCCGACTACTATGGCCTTAGTCTTAGTCCTGGCATTCATTCAAGATGGTCTATTGGTCTATTATCAGTCTATCATTTGCTACCATGAACTCTAGAGCTTTTTATGGAAATGTTGAGGTGCTGATCCACCAGATGAACACAGCAAACGTTGAAGTAACGAACCTCAGCCGTGTTGGTCTCTTCAGACAGGACAACACTGAACGAACAAACAACAGAAACAAACTTGCAGTGGGGAAAAACAAGGAAGAGGGAACAAGTCCTCGGTTACTATGTAAATGACTCAAAGAGGATGGGGTTGGGAGGACGGTGGGACAAGATGGGATGAAAATGATGACGTTCAAATATCAATATGAAATCCTTCACCGATAGTATTGGGGGATCATTGAGTTTTGTATTTTCACAGAACCATTTGCTTATGCCTGATAAGAATCGACTTTTGTCTCATGGATGAGAACTCCTTAGTGGTCCCAGTCTGCTGTAGCTGTGGGCAATCAAACCATGCAAGAAGTACACCATAGTCGTTTTGCTACTGTGTACCCAAGAGCTGCTGAGACATTTTTTCCACCCCGCTCAATTGTATCAATAATACTGGCAAACAGTATTGGCCTAGTATAAAGCTTGGCCAATCCACAAAACTTTTTTTCTTAGAGCTTAGCAGGAACAGCTGATGCCACAGCCACTGGCAGAATGAAGAGCCACTTGCCTCTGGAATGCTGTGAGTATTGAAGTCGATCACATCTAATTTGTTTGACTTCTAGTCTTTTTGTTCATAACACATGATCAAGTGAATTGAGAGGATGCTTGTGTAGTAATTTTCATTTATTTTACCAGAGCATTCATTGATGCAGCCTAATATTTTGATCACAGAAGCAAGATCTGTCCGAGTGGTGTTCTTCATATTTCATCATGAAATCATTGTGTTTATATGAACAAAGAGGACTGATCTACAGTAGAAACTTGGACTGCAAGAAAAAAAAAAAATTTAACACACTAAGGGTTTATATAGCGGATAAAAGATAGTCATTGATTTCATACAGTCTTATATTAAGTGATTTATATGCAAGCATGGGCTTGCTTGTCATCTGCTTAGACTGAGTACCTTGAGTGACAACTTGTATAAAGTTGGTGGCTCATGGCAGCATAGATGTATTATATTCCCCCTCTCCTTTCACCTCTTTTTTCCCCCTCATTTCCCAGCTATTCAGCTGGCTAACTTTTCTATTGTTTGTTAAAGTTTTGGTATTGAAAATTTGGTTTGGTGTTGTTATATGGTTTCATAAATATACTAGTTTATTGATATGAATCATGTGTCATGCCTTATGAGTACTTTTGCTGTGGATACCAGCTTGTGTCTGATTATGATGCAAGCTAGCTAATCGAGAACAGCTGTTGGACAAAATGTTTGTGATAAATCGTAGGAAGTGCATATATACATATTGTTCAGTTAATGAGTTAAAATCATAATAGATCCCTGGACACAGATTTCCATGTGTAGAGACAGGGAATATTACGCTCTTCTCGTGGTATCTTTAAGGTCATTCAGTTGACAGACTATAATGATACAGAATGTTTTCTTTTGTTTAGTGGAAGGGAAAGGAAGCACTATTGCATCATTCTTGTCACTGGTTGATAGTCTGTGAGAAACTGAATTAACAGTAAGGAGTGTGAAATTTTGCCCTTGTTCTGTCATGAAAAGCTGTTTAATGGTAATGAACAGTATGCTGTCCTTGTACAGGAATAAGACTGTATCAGCCAACCTTTTGGGGGGTAGTATATATAGGCAAATGTCAGCCCCCTCTTATGGCTAATCTGAGTACTGGCTTGAGGAGTCTGATCATGTTACACAAGACGAGGAAATAGTGTGTAGTAGCTCGCTAGCCCTGCCTGGTGATTTAATGAAAGCTGTGTACACCCAGTCACTGGCACTCTCTCTCTCACATGTGACACATTGGCTACAGAGTAGACCGACTGGCTGCAATTTTTGTTGTGTTGTGTTTTGTATGTTGAGACGATGAATTATTAAATAGTGTGATACGTATGTTCAGAAAATGGATTATGAAATGCTGAATATTTAACCAACAGTCATGTCATTGAAGATTACTTCCAGAAGGTCCAGAAGCTGCAACTTATTGTGTGGGTGGGCCATGCTACCGCCCCATTTTATGATGTACCCAAAATAAGATGTGGAATCTACAACAGAAGGTTGTTGGACGGATGTGGAGAACATGGCTACATCAACTGCAACACCACATACATTCCCCTGCTCTGCAGAAACCATCTATAACACCCATCTCCCCACCCCACCCAAAAGTAGCGTCATCGAGGATGAACTGGCCCAACCTCACATGGGATCAACCCCTGCCACGACGTCATGGAGGCTTCAGGACAGCATTTCAGAGGTGAGATTGCCCTTCATTGAATCTGTGTGTATTGTCATAGCGGCTAGCAGCTTTCAAGCTCTCAGAGGTGAAAAGGGCAAATTTGAAAATGTTACAAACCATAATGTTACCTCCTCAGTAAGACAACATAAAAAGTAAGTTTCGCAGATTGGTCAAATTACATATTTGGGTAATGTTGTTGGTCAGCACTATTGATCAAAAGGAGTGGGGGAGGACAATGTTGCGTCAGTACCACACAGACGCAAAGTAGCCATATCATTTATTGTGTACCACTAGCGTAAAAAAAAAATGCAAGGAGTGCCAAGCAACCATACCACGAGTAGATTCAACCGTTCACAACTGAAACATCGTTTCCTGCGCAACTGCACTTACAATGACCTGAATAGCCTGCAGCTTTTGCCCCACAACTCGTGTGAACATTTTGAGTAGGATAATTACGTTTTCAGCAGTATGAGGTTTAAACAGCATTACACATCCAATTACACATCCTGAAATTTTTCTTGCATTTGCGATACATCATTATAACAGCTGGTTTCCTGAAATAAGAAACAAAAAAAATGATAGAATACTCAATAGATGGCACTGAATGCAAATTTTTTCTTCTCCAGCCATGAAAGGCTTGATGAAAGACACCAGATACATTTTCTTCAGATCAGTTATTCCACTCATGGCATGGCAAATATAATTTTTGTATGACCAAATACTTGGTCAGAGGCAGTGAAAGGGTTTACGAAAATAATGTATATGAAGACCATTATGACAGTCATAGATACATATGCTGTACATTTACTATTACAGTACTGACAATGAATACAAACATCAATTTTTACACAGATGCTTTATTTCAAATTCCTTTAATTTACTAGCATTTGCTTCTCCAATCTGTATTTACAAAATCAAAGGTTTAAAAAGAAAACAACCAAAGAAAGTTATCATCCCCATCTACCACTGTTCTAGTTGAAAATCTGTGTGTTTGAAAAACTCAAAACAAATATCATTTGAAAAACTTAACAAAACAAATCTCATACCCTCTAAAAAATAAGCAGTAAACATAATGAGAATAAGTCTGTACGTTTTCTGTTTTTCCACAGACAAAGAAAAATTAATAAAGTAACGATGCTCATTATGACATGAGTAAGAGCTAATAATCAAACTGAAAACTATGGAAAAGAAGTGGCCCTGCATACTTTTGACTAGTTGCAGTTATTGTGGAATAAGCAACAGGGATAGGCAGAGTCACCAGTGTATGATTTTCTGATGAGCATAGTGAGTTTAAGTTTGTAAAATATTAGAACTACATATTGTTCTCAGTGAACGAGACAGATGAAATTAACATACTGGCAACACAAATCACAAGTCTTAGATATACAAAGAACCAAGTAAGTAAATTAAAAAAAAAAAAAAAAAAAAATGTTCTTCAGATGCCAGTAATACAGTAACAAGGACATTGAAAAAAAAAAAACGGTCAATCAGTCTGCAGTTTTCTATGAATATTACATAAGCAGCCTCCCTCGGTTGCACACCTTGGTCACAAATTCTGTACACAACCATTCAATGTTCACTTCACTTCCTCCAGTTCAACCAACACACCATTGCAGTCTTTGGGATGCAAGAAGACCACAGGTTTCCCATGAGCCCCTGTTGACGGCTTGTCACTCAGTGTTCGAATGTTCTTCGATTTCAGTTCCTTTATGGCATCATGAATATTTTGACCTGATGACAACATCACAGCAAGATTAAGTTATTGTATCGAGCACGTGTTTTCATTCAAAGTAACACAAGATTCAGCAACCATTTCAAATTCACTTGCTTTTTCCCTCCAAATGGTAAAGTAGGAAATGACTACTGGAGTGTTACTGTCTGTGGGCAATCAGAGAGAAGTGCTAGGGGTGTATGGAATGGAATCAGAACCAGGGTGTAGAGCATAGGCTAATTCACTTTTTTTTTTTTTTCATTTTTATCAAATGGTAAAACACATAAATCTCAATACACATTTAGCTGTAAAACAGACAGGCGCACTCTGTGTGTTAAGCCTTTTCTTCAGTTTTCATTTTACAGTCTCAGACTCGGGGCCCCAGGCTGCTGTTTCCCCAAAGCCGCTGGCACAACCATTTTCAAAATGGCGCATGGTCATTTGACTAGATGTACCCACGGGGCTCATCTCAATCAACCAGCATCAAAATTACATCAACCTGTTTCTTTAGAACAAATAAGATATCGTCAGTGTGCCCTAGTTATGAGTATTTTTAACAAAAATATCGCAATTTCTTTTTTTTTTTTTTAAATCAGATAGCATCAGTATGTCCATATATCAGTATTTTTTAACAAAGTAATAATAGATTTGGTCCAGTGCAAAATGAAATATTTGTTAGAATCATTTCTTGTACACACACAGTTGAAAACAAATTTGAAAGTTGCTTTCAAAGATTTCTTTCACTTTTGCACTATTTCACCAACATGTCAGAGCATGACATCACTTCACCTTCAACTGTGTACACCACATTGTGGCTGTCCACTCCTGACATAAGTGTTGCCCAGTATAACACCAAAAACACAGCTAGCATTCCAAAGATTCTACTGCCACATTTTTTCTTCTTCCCTTGACTTTTCTTTTTTTTACCTTTTTTTTCTTGTGGATTTTCATTCTGAAATTTCTCTGAAATCCATAAAATCATGGAGAAATAGTAGCTCTGAAACATTCACTTGTACATGTGAACAGAATAACAATTTCTCTGGAATTTAATAGGCAAAAAATTTTCACTCACACACACACACACACACACACATGTATACATATGTGTGAACAGAATGTTAGTCCTCTCGAATCCAGTAAGCTAACTTACACACACACACACACACACACACACACACACACACACACACACACACACACAGCTGTGCATGTGTGTGTGTGTATGTGTGTGTGTGTGTGTGTGTGTGTGTGTGTGTGTGTGTGTGTGTGTGTGTGTGTGTGTGTGTGTGTGTGTGTGTGTGTGTGTTGTGCGCGCGTGTGTGTGTGAGAGAGTACTGATCTGCATTTCTGCATACACTACATATGCATGTTGGCTGGTGGTTACATATTCAAGCAAGTGCAAATCTTATGTTAAATACACAGTTCTATCAACCTCCAAGAGCACCACAAGGATTGCATAACTACCAAGATCAGTACAGGTTGTGTACAGGTGAACTGAATGTTTACCTCCAGACAGACATGATGCATTCCTCCACTGGCATTCTTGTCCAGAAAATTTTTGATAGGACTTTTGTCCCCCAGAGGATGCAGCAACTGAAAACATGACATTTATTCAGATAAATTTGTTTTTTTAAGTTCAATGAAACTCAAGGGTGTGATGAACAGGCAGTGTAACACGTGATATAAAAATCAGACGTATGGTACTTTAAGCTGAAAATCATGTACTGAAATTGGACCTGAGAGGTATAAACATCAATCAGTTTTTTCTTTTTTTTTTTTTTGTTTTGTTTTTTTTTTTTTTTCCATTCCCGATGTGTATAACATAACACAGCATTCAAACTAAGGAAATATGATAACATATGTCTTCTTTGCCCACTGATTGTCAAGAGTTTCCTGATAGTACCTATCAAACGAATAGATTGCACAGCACATTTGTGCTTTTCATCAGCTCAACATCGCCCTGTACTTCATATACTTGCATTTTTTTAATATACTTAGGCTTTTCTTTCCTCTCACTCCTGCTTCTTTTTTTCACAGAAATTGCACACCATGCTTTATTGCAAACAATTTCTCAAGGTCCAAAACTTTACATGTTGTCTTTCATTGTTTCATCATATCGTGACTTTTGTTGTTGTTGCTGTTGTTGTTGCACATTTCGTTTCCTAGTTTTCACTTAATTTCCAAATCCACTTTGCAGTGCTTTGATACCCTTGTTTTTATTCTCCAGGAGGTATGAATACCCTTTGGAGACGGTGGGAATGATATCTTCAAATACTTTTAGTTTTAGGATGTGCAATACTAACAGGTGTTTGTGAGTCTGTGAGTGTCTGATGAACACATGAATAGAGATAGTATGCAGCATTCACTTAACTTATGAACAAGAGTCCCACAGTAATAATGGAATAGTAATGGAATTGCCCCTCTTTATCTTCCATCAAAAAAAATTTCAGTTGCGCAGGCATACACAGAGTGAAAAAAAGAAGAAGAGAGAGAACAAAATGACACTATGAAGAACAATCCCATGGAAAACAGCCCGCATCTGTTGTGGTGATGAGGAAATTCTAATAATGCAATACAAAACAGCCCGCACTTGTTGTGAGCCTGATGAGGTATTCTAACAATGCAATACAACTCTAGAGTAAGAGTTTAGTGAGCCTAGTCTGTACAGCAGTGTAGTGTAGTGTAGTGTAGTGCAGTGTAAAAATAGTGTAGTGTAGTGTAGTGTAGTGTAGTGTGTAGTGTAGTGTAGTGTAGTGTAGTGTAGTGTAGTGTAGTGTAGTGTAGTGGACTGGACTGGTACTGGACTGGACTGGACTGGACTGGACTAGAGTGAATGGAGAGAAGTGAGAAGAGTGGAGTTTTGTAGTCTGTGTGTATATACATGACTCAAATTATGTGCTTTAGCCACAAATCAGGTAATGGCTTAAGGTTATGGCTTAAGGTTACAAAGTGTATTTGACTAGCGTTACTTTAGTTTCAGTTCATTTTAATAGCCCAGCTGACAACATCTGACCTTTTCATGGAGCTTTGTCATCATATAAAGAAGAAAATTCTGTTCCTTTCTGTTTACTTCAAGAAAAGAACCACCACAAACGTTTTTGCTAATTTTGAGTACTATACCTTTGTAGGGCTGTGCCAACTAAACGTTTAAAAAGAATAGCAGCCAAGCTCTTCTTTTCTCCTGAGAGCTGAACTCTGACATTTTGCATAATTTGTGTGGGATACAAACATGCAAAGAAAGATTTGAAACAAATCAAAGCTGTTGCTGACTGACTAGACTGAAACTTTCATGTAATGTATAACATTAAAAAAGAAATGAAAGATGCAGCAGCTAAAGTTTTAGGGGCATGGAGTTGGGGTGAAATTATTCACTTATTACCAATCAAAATGTTGTTTTTCACAAACGATATCCAGCTCATTGACAAACATTCTGAGTATTTAACTGGACAACAAACAAGTTACAACATTAATTGTTCATCATTTTTCCAGCATCACCTTCCATTATTATCACAGCTATAGCAACAATATAAACAATATCATTCATTACCAACATCATAATAATCAACAAGTAATAGTAAAACAAGGATAAAATAGTCATGCAGAAACAGGTGAAAATGATAAGCAAAACAGACTTACCTCTATCTTTGTGTCTCCAAGCTCCACAAATACAACTGTTACCCCATGACTTGGTAGAGCCTGTGAAACACACACACACACACACACACACACACACACACACACACACACACATATGGCCAAGTGATACTATTATCCTTTACCTGTAAAGAAATGAAATATTCTGAGCCTGAAGATTTAAAAGCGCACATGATCTTTTTGCTATTGAAATACTGATCTGCTTGGTGCAGGACATAAGTACAGGGTCCAATCATCTAAAACCTTCAACGACAAAATGCTCGCCATTATGTTAAATCATTTCACTCTCCTTCTTTTTATCATTAAAAAATAATCGCTATCCGCCATTTCATTTTTGGGTGCCATTTCTAGGAAACAAACAACAGCAACTGCAAGAAACAGGTAACAGTAATACAAGATTTGGGAATCATGATCTGAATTGTTTCATAAAGACAGCAAATGTTGCAGGCTCTGCCAATCTTCTCTGTACTGAATGTCAAACACTGGGCTGACTTTTGCATCATGGCTATCAATGTAGATGGTATAGTAAACTGTATCCTCACAAATTCAAAGTTCACTCAAATATATTGTTATGTATATAAACCAGTGCGCATGTACATGCACACACACACACACACACACACACACACACATGCACATACGAACATGTATACATGATCACACGCATACACGCACACACATACACACACAACGCATACACACACAGACCTGCTTATCGCTGACTTTAGCATGCAGTACATCCCTGTACATTGAAGTCGCCTTGTCTAGATCAGGGCAGGCAATGGCAATGTGATTGACCTTGCCAACCTTCCATGGCTGCTGACAACATGCAGAGGTTTGCATGTGTCGGGACACAGCCGACTGAAACATGAATCAATACAATTAAAAAAATCACTTCTAATCTGGAGGAAGTGTTTGTAGCATACTTAATATTTTTTTTTTGCATGTGGGAGTATGTGTCACATGCGAGACAATCTGTGTGTGTGTGTGTGTGTGTGTGTGTGTGTGTGTGTGTGTGTGTGTGTGTGTGTGTGTGTGTTTGCAAATCAGAGTGCATGTACCTTGCACACAAACATGCATTTAGATCTGTGTAAAAATAAAAAAAAAAAGGCTATACTATGTAGTGTTTAGTCTTATTTTCAAGCAAGTTTTTAACTTGACTTTCATTCCAGTTCCCATGTAATAGTGTTGGGTATTCCCAAAGAAACATTAATCATACTGCCTTGAAATTAATATCAACAGCTACTGCAGATGTCTTAACAGTGAACTTGCTGTTTTGCCCAATACTATGACACTGCAAGATTAGAATACTAGGTTTGCTCTCTATGCACAGTGTTGCTGCTGATTACATTGTACACCACACCCAACCTAGCTACTTTTTCGGTTTCTTACATGTCTTTATTTTCTGATCATGAACTGAGTGTGAGTAGAGACTATAGTTTCTGACTGCTGAAATTAATGACTGGAATGGAAGTGCTGACCATATTTGCATTCGCAGAAGCTTATTTTGCTGCAGATTCGTCAACAGGTCGATACTGTTCCAAAAGAACAGCCCCAATCTCACCCATTGATCATTTTTTTCCCTCTCTACTGTTTTTCTGCTTACACACACACTAAAAAAAAAAAAAAAAAAAAAAAAAAAACTGACATTGGCATGTCCTTGAGCTGCATTTTCTTTCCCTTTGTGGAAAAAAAGGGGCACGCAAAACTTATGTGTATTTTGTGCAAGATTGCATGCCCTAAACATAAACTAGAAGCAGAACCCTGTTAAATCTGCTGAAGGCATTGAAGGTGTACTGAATCGTTGAAAACGAAAGGAAAAAGACATGACCTAACGACTGTTGTTTATTACAACTTTGACGCAGCACGGTCTTGCTAGAGACCCTAAATGTTTAGTGTATATCTTCAAACATTCGAACGCATTGAAACTGTTTGATTTAACAGTTGCTCGTCGCACTAATTCTCTTAAACCTTTGTGTTCATCCATACCAAAATTCGGACAGCTCTCATACCAACGGCTCTGGCGGCCATGATTAGTCAAGGCAAGGTACTATACTCTCGACTTTTCAAACCAACTAAAATTCAGAGTTCTGTCCCATTTCATGTATCCGTGCCTCATTCACCTATCCGACCTCCCTCCTCCCATTACCCCCCCCCCCTCCCCCCCCCCCCCCCCCCCCCCCCCCCCCCCCCCCTTCCCCTCCCACGAGCTCCATCCCATCCCTCATCCCTATCCCTTTGGTCATTCGCCTCTGTCCCATTTTTATTTTATCTGTGTAGCCGTTCATTTATTTAATCGTTTATATTTATTTGTTCATTTTTTTTTTAAAAATTCATTCATTTATATATTTATTCATTTATTTGACTGACAAGGTATGGGACTCACAAATTAATGTCTGCCAGTATGTGTTCAAATGCTCATGCAGACATATCATTGGGTACAACTATTGCCTGATATAATCTTATAGATGCGAGAGAGGCAGTTGTCGATTGATTTGACATATATGAATGCGTGTATGCGCGTGCACTCGCGCGCGCGCGCTCGCGAGCGTGTGTGTGTGTGTGTGTGTGTGTGTGTGTGTGTGTGTGTGTGTGTGTGTGTGTGTGTGTGTGTGTACGAACCTAGTTTCCTTTCCTTCTGTCATTTTCTTTTTTTTTTCTGGTTTATCATCAACGCATCGACAACAAGTCAGCGTTTGCGAAAAGTATAATAAAAATATGGTGTCCGTACACTGGAAAAAAAAAAAAAAAAGCACACTTGCATGCATTGCACCTCTCTCTCTCTCTCTCTGTCACGCACACAGGCATACACACTTAACAGTAGCAGTAATGAATATTAATAATGATAATAATAATAATAATGTAATACTAATGATAAAAATAATATAACAATAATAATGAGAAACAGACAAACGGAGAGAAGCGCTCCGTTTTCTATTAGCAGACGGAGCGGAAATCGGCCCGGAAGTAACAAACTACATCCTTTTCAACTTCATGTACCAAAGACTGTCAAGGCCATTCACTTCGTCTTCTTCTGCGTTCGATATTTTATTGGTTGCGTCAGATCTTCAATCCTGTCGCCACGATGTATTCCACAGTCTTCTCGAGGTCTTGGCGGTTGCCGCAAAGCTGCGCCAGCGTCTGTACATCCTCTGGCCAGGTTTAACGCTGTAGAACATCATGGGCTGGACAGTGTTGGAAGATGTGTTCGGACGTCTGAGATCCAGGACCACATGGGCATTCGTCTGGTTGGACAATCTTAATTCGGCTGAGGTGGCTGATGGACAGACAGGATCGTCACCACTGTCTGCACCCAGCCTTCTCTT
>JADBJO010002008.1:297809-310309 GCA_016801955.1 Conus betulinus | reverse complement strand
TTGAAAAAAAAAAAGTTTTTAGTTTTTCACTGAAGCAGGGCGATTTCCATCCATGCAAATAGCAGTTGTTACTACTACCTAACTTTTTCTGTAAGCCACGAACACTGACCCTGCTTCTTAAAGTGTTGCGTGTTCGCCCTACTCCTTGAGTACAGTTTTTCCATCTTATAAGAACAAAAACACACAACCGTCAAAGTTAAGCTGCTTTACACATAGCACATGAATGAATGACATTGTCTTCAATTTAAAGCACAAGGAATAAGAACTAGTTTAGGTTTAATAGCGATGGCCATGGAAACAAAGATGGCTTCTACATTCTCTTTCGGCCTGAAAGCTAGTCACTTGTTGGACAACATGAATGCAGAACACACCCCCTCTTCAGGGTTGGCGGCTGCACCCATAATCCGGTGCCAATTATTCTCCGAGTGACCTGCCTGTCTTCATGGCGTCACAACTTGACTGGCAGTCGCTGGGGGATGCTCATTTCCATCAGAAGGTAAAGATGGAATATAATAGACTGGAGAGTTTGTGTACCTTTGAGGAGAATTGCAATTCTGAAATCCAAAACGCTGTCTAAAATCTTTTTTTTTATATATATATATACTTTCCTGAACCCAGCTGACAAATTTCTGAAGGCATTGCATGTGTGCTTAGTTTGAAATTCATAGTGAAAAGAACAAACCAAGACCAACACATCTGCTCAATTTAGGGAGGCAGAACTGTTCCGGAAAGACACTTTTCAAGCATTCAGAAAGTTTTGCTATAAAGTTAAACCTATGAACCCAACCGAAAGTTTTGCACAAAAAATCGTTTTTTTTCTTCTTTTTTTTGTCGTCGTTGTCGTTGTTGTTGTTGTTAATGATGATGATGATGATGATGATGATGATGATGCAGGCATTATTCTGAAGCCTGCACCAATAAATAAAACCTCCTGGCAATGTAAATGGAATATCCCAAGGCGCAAATCATGCAGTTTTAGGGTATCCAGCTAATAACATTGCGCCACAGAGTTTAGATGCATGATTTCTGCGTTTCATGCAGTTTAATGAACAAGGCAGTCGAGAGAGAAAAGCTGATGTCAGGGCAAACCGCTTTTCCAAAGCTGACGAACACAGACGTAAGGAAACATTAACAACAATGAAATTCGGAGCAGAAGCGAAACCCAGGTCATACAAGTCTTAGCAGTCATTTACTGAAACAATATTTTCCCCTTATCTTGTTTGCCCACGTTGCAGCACAGGGATTGCTTTCGGCACGTGTGTGTGTGTGTGTGTGTGTGTGTGTGTGTGTGTGTGTGGATCAGTATCGGCAGATGATACCTTTTTTTAAAATTGGCGAAATGCCGAAATCAAAACCGCCCGCCGTTCGCAAACGAATAACATCACAGTCCGAGAGGGAAAGCGTTTGTACAGGGAATGGTTTTTAACGTGCAGGTGTTGTGTCTAATTTTGGACACTGCTTTCATATTGTCATCATCATCATCATCATCGTCGTCATCGTCATCGTCGTCATCATCATCATCGTCGTCATTGTCATTACCAGTCATCATCATCATCATCATTATTGTTCTCATCGTTATCATCATTGCTGGCTCATAATCGCAGGAAAATCATGCACAATAGGATAGAGGTATTGTAACCACCCCAGTGCTCTATATTGTCCATCAGCCTTCCTTTACAAGACCGCCGCCCACCCTCAGCTTGTTTCCTCTGGAGAACAGTCTAGAGCAAAGAGTCACCGCTAGAGTTCATTTGTGCATACATAAGGCATTCGCCACTTCCTGTTGGTCTGATTGGCTCTCTGTCTGCCTCCTATATGAGGATTGACTGTCTGCTCGCCAAGTTTGAAGCACACAGGCGGTGGTTTGTGCGCGGGCAATGGCTACGTGCAGGCAGTGGGCCGACCTCGCTAAACAGCGTGCAGCTACATGCTGGCATATGTGGTAACCTGAGAGGGCAGCCCCGACAGTTGAACAATTCTTTTGCGGTTCGCCGTAACAGTGGTACCAGGAAGAAGTTCGTGACTTGCGGGAGCGAATAGGACTCCAATAAAGCGTTGTGGGGAAAAGCGTGGTGTGATACTTATCCACTGCCCTCTTGATCTATGATCTCTGTGTCAATCCGTCTGTCTGTCTGTCTCTCTCTCTCTCTCTCTCTCTCTCTCTCTCTCTCTCTCTCTCTCTCTCTCATCATCTTCTGTGCTCACCACATTCCTGCTCCTAGTCCACCACCATACCCCAGCTTATCCAGGTGCTGCCCCGGCATCGGTAATCCACAGGAAGCAGTCAGTGTCAAGTTGTCGTGAGGCAACCTGTCGGAGGAGGCACTGCACTGCTGTCGAGTCACATCGTTGGCGTTCAGTGGTGCTCGTGCCTCTTTTGATCCAACACGCGCAGGACACCCAAGCACCCTAATAACAACAACAGTTAGTCGTAGTAGAATGCTCAGAACTCGAACTTTGTATGCTGCTTTTTTTCCCAGATTACTCCCACAGACGTGGACCCTGCTGCTGCAGAGGACGCAGTTTCAACGGTTCGTGAACAGGCAGCACTACTCCCATCTGGACCTGATGGGTATGCTGAACGAGCTCAAAGAAGAATACGCTGTGTACGGCGCCATGTCGAACGAGGCGGACTGGGCCTCGCTGTACGCGGCGAGCATACATACGGGTTCCTATGACGTCTTTGCGCGTGCGTTGCGCGTGACGGCCATCGAGATGTCCAGCATGGGGCACCACATGCAGGCCTCGCTGCTGCAGTGTCTGAAGAACGGGCACGCTTGTGATCAAGGGTAAGGTTCTAGAAAAGTGTGTGTGTGTGTGTGTGTGTGCGTGCGTGCGTGTGCACGCGCGCGCGCGCGTGCGCTCGCGTATGTGTGTATGTTGTTTTTGTAGTGTGTGAGTTTGTGTTGTGTGTGTCTGTCTGTCTGTCAGCACGCGCGCATGCATGTACGTGTGTGTGTGTAGAAAGAGGGGGAGTCAATGGTTTGGGGGTAAGGAGGGGGACAGTGGGATTGGGGAAGAGGCAAGTCGTGAAGTGAATGGGAACAAGGCGTGGGGATGGGGGGGGGGGGGGGGGGGGGGGGGCGGAACACGGGCCAGGGCCATGAGAGGAAGGAGAATTTATTGCAATCATATCACTAATCACAATTTTAAAATGTCGTTGACATGATGATGTTTTAGATACAGACGAATCAATCGGAACAAAGCAAAGCAAACAAAATCTCTGTTCGTGCCGGCATTAAAACGAAAACGTCGATACGTTTTCTCAGCACCCCTCTCCCCTTCGCCCCTCCCTTCCCCCTTAATCGGCGAGTATACAGAAGGCTGTTCAAAATATACCGGGAGTTCTGAAGACTCCTATTCAGTCAACTCCCTTCGAGCTCTGTTCTGTTGCTGTGGTGGTGATAAACGGTTTTTTCAGTATACCGGGTTTTCTTTGTTCATGTGTATGTGTTTTTTTACCTTCCTGAAAGTAAGCTTTCTAGCAGTCTTAAAGATCAGTCACCTCTCATGTCCTTGTTCGACGGGAAAACTCTGTTCACATATTACAGTGGTCGAACCATTAACAGATTTTGGGCCGGACCCCATCTGTATAAGCTTAAAAAAAAAGTAACAAGTTAACAGACAAACAAACAACAGACACATTTGAAAACACAACTTTAGGTAACAGAAGCAACAACTTTGAGTCAGTCAACAATCGTTGGTTGATCACGTGAGCTTGAGTGTGGAGCTGTATAAGATTTTATGGAGCTCTTAGTGTGTGCTTGGAGCTGTGTGTATGTTTATGGAGATCTCTTTGTGTTAATTTCAGTCTAAACTCCCCCCCTCCCCCCCCCCCCCCCTCTCTCTCTCTCTCTCTCTCTCTATCTCTTTGTCTCATTCACTCTCTCTGTCACTGTCTCTCTGTGTGTGTCTGTCTGTCTCTCTGTGTGTGTGTCTCTGTCTCTCTCTCTCTCTCTTCTTCCTCCCTCTCTCCCTCTCACTCTCTCTCTCTTCCTCCCTCCCCCCCCCCCCCCCCTCTCTCTTTCTCTTTCACATCGTCAAAAAGGTCAGTAATGTCCACTTCAACGTAGTATTCCCCCCCCCCCCCCCCCCCCCTCAACCTCCCCTCCTACAAAACTTAAATCGATGGCATTTTGTGCTGTCATTCCATTAAACCAGTGACATGATTTAGTAGATCTATTTCTTCGTGGTAAGTGTCTGTATCGGACTTACAAAGTGCACTATTTTTGCTGTTCCAAAATCCAAAAGCGTTCGATCATCGTAGATCAAATACATTGCAGAGTGGCCCTTCATGCCCTGCTGTCATGGTGTCCTCAGATTCCATCCCTCATCCACACCCATGACTGCAGTGGGTCAGAGGTAGTTATCGATATACGGCGTCTGCATAAGAACCATGGACACCCGTTGTCGGAGGCGCTTCTCTCTCCCTCCTCCCCCCCTCCCCCCTCCCTGGATGCGCGAGAAATGAAGTTTTCTCTTCAGTTAGGACTCAGTGGAATTAATGGCGTCCTCGGCTGTGGAGCTGACGCCGGGTCATAAGTTCAGACTACTACTGGTGGAGTCGGGTTTTTATTGGTTTGTACTTCTCTCTGTTCAACCGGCAGTAAAATGGGTGGGTACCCGAACGAGTGTAAGGACAGGGTAAAGCGCTGGAAAGAGACGGGTGGCGTAACGGCGTACACATAACGCAATGAATCTGTTAACAGTGTGTGTGTGTGTGTGTGTGTGTGTGGTGCGTGTGTGCGTGCGTGCTTGCGTGTGTGTGTGTGTGTGTGTGTGTGTGTGCGTGCGTGCGTGGGCACATGCGTGCCGTATACCCCGCGCAGGCAGAGGACGGTCGTGTTGAGTGTTACTCCGGTTCGCCACGCTTTTGGCGAGATAGACCGTGAAGTGGACGGAGAACAAGGCGTGGCGAAACATCCCTTCTGCGGCAACAGACTACAACGTTGCTTGTGGCTCTTTCTTTTCGTACCCCCCCCCCCCCCCCCCCCCCCCCCCCCACACACACACACCCCCACCCCCCCCCCAAAAATTCAAGAATAAAAGAGGATGCCGAAATACCAAAATTAAAAGCCGAGTGTTCTGTAAAATCTCACTCCAGCAGGTTTATCTGCAGCAGTCCTGCCTCGCTTACTTAGTGGAAGTATGCTGCTACGTTCGGAGAGATTCAGTTGAATCGGGACATGTGGAGAGAGGTGACAAGTCAAAACTCAACGCGAAGCTGAGAGAGTCGGTGTCAGTCAGGAGTGTTGAGAAAATGGCTGATGGTGTTGGTTGTATTTGTCGTCGGCTTGGCTCCCAGTATCTGGGTCTGGTTGTTCTGATGGTCAAACTGGACGAAATGGATTCGTCGTTAAAACGGGTAAGCTGAACGTGGTGACAGACGATATGAGCGACAGTGAAGAGAAAAAAAAAAAATATTCAGTTATTCTTGATGGAAAGGTGTAATTGCTAGAAGAGGAGATGAGATCTCTGCGTGAGGAAAAACGAAGAGACGTGGCAGTTCAGTGATATGGCAGGATACAGCATGAAGCCTTTGGAGAGAAAATTGAACGATCTTGAAAGCCGTTTTCAACGAAAGTTAGCAATTAATTTTGTTGATGGGCATAGAAGGCAAGAGAGACAAACGAGAGCTTTGAACTGAGTCAGAAAGACCTTCTCACTGATTCAGTTCAACCCTATCAGAATGTATAATTTGACCGTGTGTGACGTGTTAAGTCCCCAGCCAAACTCCTCTCTAATAGCACGTTGTGTATACTATGAAAATAAACCCCCAAAAAAATTTAAGGCCAAGAACAATTTGAGAGGGGGGACAAACATGTTGTTTGGGCTCAATTTTTTTTCTTTCTTATAGGGTTCAGGGAAATAAGAAATTTTTTTTTTTGATTAACGGACGAAAAGAGAAGGGTGGGTCACAGTACCCAAGGTAAACGATCATTTTTATTGTTGACAGAAGACATTGTTAGGGTGGGTGGGGAGGGGGGTGAAGTGAATAAAAACGGGTATATGGCCGCGATTCTTTCGTGAGAAAAAAAAATGTATTTCATTGACGTTTTCTGATTTGATCAGAAGAATTATTGGTGATGCATGCGGGATGATTTGTTTGTGTAGGAAATGAGTATTTGAGCTAGGGATGGAACGCATTGGGGGATAATGAACGGAAATTTTGTCAGTGAGAGGGTTTGGCGGTCAGGGAAATGAAACGAAGGAGAGAGAGGAGGGAGGGTGGAGGTAGTCTACCTCCCCAGTCTTGTCGTGGATGGGGGTGGGCGGTGTTGGTATTTCAAACAGCAAGTGACACTGGGGGGAAGCGGAGTTCAGTAGCACGTGAAACGACAGCGCGGCGAGGGCATCCTGGGTCACGCAGCGATGCACGGACTCGCCCAATGCACATCAAAGTTTAAACTTGTTCTGTGCATTTTGTGATGGCACGTGCTCAAATAGTGAAAATGTCTGTAACATTTAATGTCCTGGACCCCGGAGAAGCGCTGTTGGCCTCACCCGCTGTGAGTGCGTGTGCATGTTCTCCCGAACGAGAACTGTGCTCCAGCGATGATGCTTGTAGTCCGAACCCGAGAGAACGAAGAAACACATAAAACACTTCTTTATTTTCTCCTTTTCGCATCGTTACATAACAGGCTTGGCTTCCAAACGGTAAGATCGCGGTTTTGTTTCTTCCATGTGCATGTCAGTGGCGTCGATGAGGGGGTAAGGGGGAGTGGGGGTAGAAGGAGGGAGGGAAGCATCGACCACCCTCACCCCCGAAAAGATTTTAGGGGGCAGACTGTTTTCTTCTTTCTGCGCCCCCCCCCCCCCCCCCCACCCACCACCCACCCCCCCATTCTTACCACAGCTTTTATGGAATCTGGAAGGTAAGAGAACATCCTTCTAGAAATTTAGAAAAATGCTGAAAGTGGGCTCGCCCCCTCCCCACCCCTCTTCCCCCCATCCCGTCCCCTGCGTTTATGGAATTCGGAAAGCGTGCCCCCACTCCCTCCTCCTTCTGCAGCTTTTAGGAACACTTGGAAGATGAAAAAAAAAAAAAAAAATTGAAGTAGTGACTGCAGTACTCGTTTCAAATATATAGAGATAAAGGGAAAAGATGATAAAAAGAGTACCTGGAGAGGGGATGGCTGACGTTTCGTGTCGTAGACACTTCATCAGGGAATGACAGCAGTGGGAAGATGTTGATGGTGGTTGACTTGGGTCACTGAGCGCAGTTCATCATGGTTTGAAGGGGTGGAAAGGGCAGAGGTGGGAGTAGTGGGCAATACTGAATGTAGGGGTGATCATGGTTCACAATAGAAATGGGGAGTGTTGATGGACAGCAAAGAAGAGAACAAAGGAGGGGGGAGGGGAAAAAAAAAAAAAAAAAAAAAAAAAAAAAGGGGGGGGGGGGGGGGGAGAAAGAAGAAAGGGAGGGGGAAGGAAGGGGAAAAAAAAAAAAAATAAATAAATAAAACGGGGGGGGGGGGGGGGGGGGGGAGAAAAAAGAGGAGAGGAGGGCTGATGATTTGGGGTGAGGTATCATTCCCTGACATTGAGCCCATGTGGGCCCAAGGTGCCAAGGCGCTGTATTAACTGGCTCTCCATGTATTTCCTGTAGTTACCTTTTTGACGACCATTTCTCCAAAGGGCTGCCACTCTGATGTGGGAAAGATGGTGATGGTCCGAATTGAAGTGGTTTGCCACAGGAGTGTCTTTTCCTGTGAGGATGCTGTCTCTATGCTCTTTAAAACGTTCATTTAGAGATCTGTATGTTTCACCCACCCACATATATCTTGGGACAAAGGGTACCCTTTGTCCCAAGATGTATGTGGGTGAAACATACAGATCTCTAAATGAACGTTTTTAAAGAGCATAGAGACAGCATCCTCACAGGAAAAGACACTCCTGTGGCAAACCACTTCAATTCCGACCATCACCATCTTTCCCACATCAGAGTGGCAGCCCTTTGGAGAAATAGTCGTCAAAAAGGTAAACTACAGGAAATACATGGAGAGCCAGTTAATACAGCGCCTTGGCACCTTGGGCCCACATGGGCTCAATGTCAGGGAATGATACCTCACCCCAAATCATCAGCCCTCCTCTCCTCTTTTCTCCCCCCCCCCCCCCTTTTATTTATTTATTTATTTTTTTTTTTTTTTCCCCTTCCTTCCCCCTTCCCTTTCTTCTTTCTCCCCCCCCCCCCCCCTTTCTTCCCCTTCTTTTTTTTTTTTTTTTTTTTTTTTTTCCCCTCCCCCCTCCTTTGTTCTCTTCTTTGCTGTCCATCAACACTCCCCATTTCTATTGTGAACCATGATCACCCCTACATTCAGTATTGCCCACTACTCCCACCTCTGCCCTTTCCACCCCTTCAAACCATGATGAACTGCGCTCAGTGACCCCAAGTCAACCACCATTAACATCTTCCCACTGCTGTCATTCCCTGATGAAGTGTCTACGACACGAAACGTCAGCCATCCCCTCTCCAGGTACTCTTTTTATCATCTTTTCCCTTTATCTCTATACTTGGAAGATGATTCACCCCCACCCCCCACCCCTCACCTTCCATCTCCCACCATGAGGCTTTATCTCTAATTGTGTGATCTATTTTTCTCATGTATCTGGCTCTGCCATACTTCAGTTAAGAGGCTACTTCACGTTAGGATCAAACTCTTTGTGTGGATGCGTGCCAAAGAGCTCGCGCATGTGTAAGCCTGCTCTGTGTGTGTGTGTGTGTGTGTGTGTGTGTGTGTGGGTGTGGCGTGTGCGTGTGCGTGTATGTGTGTGTGTGTGTGTGTGTGTGTGTGTGTGTGTGCATGTGTGTGTGTGTGTGTGTGTGTGTGTGTGTGTGTGTGTGTGTTCTTGTTGCTGTCCTTGCTCTTGCCGTTCATGAGCTATCTGTACAGAAGTGGATCGCGCCTCAACAGTTTACCATTTCCTCCCCGTACTCCTACTTAACCAAAGGTGTACCGCAACGCTGGAGCATGCAAGTCGGAGCCCCATTCAAAGAGGGATTTGCAGATTTGCCCGCCTTGTTGTATTAAAGCCGGTTATACCAAAGCGTTCTTGTTTTCACAGCCGATCCTTTTGATCGGTCGTAATGAAAACTGGTTAAAACAAAACGATTTCGTCACTCCTCCAATTGGGAGATTACCGATTTAGATTGAATTTATGTTGACGAGGGGGGGGGGGGGGGGGGGGGGATTATCACCCTTCGAAACCGACAACTTAAAATTATCTGCCCGCTAATCAGAAGACGTCTGGTGCATGGAGGAAAATAAATAAAGGAATGATTAAATAAATGAACAAATAGGTAAATAAATGAATAAACAAATAAAACTGATATAATGAATGAATAAAAGGCGGCTCATAATTAGAACAGATTTCCTTTTCGACCCCTAAGCTTTTAAAGACAACACTTGTTTATGTCGAATCCCGTTCCCACCTTTGCCGCCCTGTGAAAGAGTTGCTTTTTGATGACCTTGGTTTCGGTGTCCTCTTGCTCTTTGAAGGACTACACTTAACCGTCCCAGCTTTGACACCCTGTGGTAGGATCAGTTTTGATGACCGTGCTATCGGTTCTCTCTCTCTCTCTCTCTCTCTCTCTCTCTCTCTCTCTATCTCTCTGTCTTAAGTCTGCTATACTTTTCTCGCTCTCTCCTCTCTCGAATCTCTTCTCCTCTTAAGGCTTTGTAACAATTATGTCGCTGTTTGGTCACGGTGGTACGGGGTCACTTTGATGATCGTGCTCTCTCTCGTCTCTCTCTCTCTCTCCTCTCTCTCTCTCTCTCTCTCTCTCTCTCTCTCTCTTTTGAAAGACGACGACGCTTGACTTTAAATCATGTCGAATCCCGTCCCAGCTTTGTCACCTGGTGATAGGGTCGATGTTTGATTGCCGTGGGTTGGGTTTCCTCTGTCCTGGCAGCGACGTGACCTATCCGCGGGTCATGGACTACGGCAACTGTGTCACCATCAAACGTGTCCTCCGATGCTTCCACGTGGTTTGGTAAGTTTTGCGTCATCGTCGTTATCATCATGGACGGTTTGTCGTCATGGCTGTCCGTGTTCTTGTCATCATCGTTATTTCCGTCATCATTATGTAGTTCACCTTCTCTTACATCTTTTTTTTTTTTCGCGCGCGCGCGCGCGCGCGCGCGTGTGCGCATTGTGTGTGTTTTGTGTTAATGCTTCCCATTGTTTTAACAGGTGTGTGTGTGTGTGTGTGTGTGGTGTGTGTGTGTGTGTGTGTGTGTGTGTGTTAGAGAGAGGAGAGAGAGAGAGAGAGAGAGAGAGAGAGAGAGAGAGAGAGAGACATTTTCAGGTGTGGCGTATTCAATAAGAATTACTCCCACTTGGCTAGTTATCTGTGCCAATGAATGTTAAACAAATCTTTATTTTACCTTCTCTACCTATCCCCAGCCATTCGCCACACCCCATCTGCCTGCGAGTATGCATTCTCTCTCTCTCTCTCTCTCTCTCTCTCTCTCTCTCTCTCTCTCTCTCTCTCTCTCTCTGTGTGTGGCGCGCGCGCCGTCGCGTGCGTGCCTTTGTGTGTGTTGTGTGTGGCTGTGTGCGCGCGCGCGCACGCGCGCGCGTGCCTGTGTGTGAGTGTGCGTGCGCGTTGTGCGCGTGTGTGTGTATACAAAAATATTCATCCACTTAGCTGCAGTTGTTTTTTCCCCTCTCTTTACAATAAGAATGGCACGCATTTGTCTCAGATTCGCTGTCTTTGATTTACGACGCGGAACCCGAAGAGTACGTGCACTACGTCACTTCCTCGCGTGGCATGCGCGTGTTCGTGCACACGCCTCAGGGGGGATTCTGGAAATCCATTGGTTACCTGGCTCCTGTAGGTTACGCCCTTAATCTGCATATCACAAAGGTAAGTTGAGGGAATCGGACTGGACCAAATTGTCAGCTGGAAGGTGAGCGCTGCCTAATTTCTCGTGATTGGTGGGCTGGGTAAAACTGTCGTAAAATTTGCCTGGTTGGTTGTTTGTTGGTTGGTTGGTCTGCCATTGGCTGGCTGGTTGCTTAGTGATTGATTTGGTTGGGAGAGGGGTGAATGCAAAGATAGGGGAGGGGAAAATCAAAATCAAAATATTTTGCTGATTGGCGTTCCATTGCGCACATTGAAGACAACGCTTTGTTTCGAATCTCTCCTGTTCTGACCTCGGTGATTGGAAAATTGCGACATGACATGGTTATTTTGCGAGCGAAAGAACTGGTCATTTATCCGATTGGTGGTTTGGTCAGCCGTTGGTTGGGTTATCTGACTGGTTCATCGATTCGGTGTGTATACTCGGCGTATGCAAACATGATCGGTCCATTGGTGAGCGAGGTTGTTGATGTATGAGTTACCTCCCGTTCGCCGGTTGGGCTGGCTGTTCACCACACTTTGCAGCGAATTTCAAAACCATTTTCCCGCCCAATTTGAGGAGATAAGTGATTGTTCGTTCCTCATTTTCATTGTCTCGGGTGTTGTTTGTCTTGCATGAAGAAGACCAAAGAGGTCGAAACGCATAGTGTTTGTCGTGTTATTTCTTTGTTTCTTTCGTTCGGCGACATGATAACTTTTTCTTTTAAGTTTGTTTAAATTTCCGCTTGCCCCTCAGCTGACTTTGAAATGAGTGTCGAAGAGGTAACTCTGAAGAGCACACACGCTGGTTTGCGCGCGAGGAAAGGTTACGTGCAGGCAGTAGGGCGCACCTTGTCGAAAAGTGGATAAGACGCTGGTTTACCTGGTGACCTGAGAGGGCAGCTGACCAGCTGAACAATGTTCTCGCTCCGAAATGTTAGTGACCTTTGTTAGACCTGGTTAGTGCGCTTTACGCTCTGGTGTGACTGGGACCAGTTTAATGTTCAGTCTGTGGGATTGGTGGGTTGGTCAGCCGTTGGCAACCTAGTCAGGCCTACTAGATTGGCTGAATTAGGATTGGTGATGTTAAAGATCTTGCTATTACAGCTGCTATCATGGGGGGATATAAGCTTGCTGCACAGACGGGATATACAGACAGATCAAGATGCAGCATGTTTTGACATTAAGGACTTGCACAGGTAGAAAAAAAAAGACAAAATAGACAAGAATAATGAAGGATAACAAGGTGTTTGTTTAAGTAGCTTCTGCAAGAACTTGAATGGAGAGTTTCGATAATTTTTTTACTCCTGGTCAAGCAAGTAGGCAGACGTAGTCTGCCTCGCCTTGCTGTGTAATACGTACATCTATTTCTATGTCTCCCTCTGTGCATGCGTGCGCTCGTGTGTGTGTGTGTGTGTATGTGTGTGTGTGTGTGTGTGTGTGTGAGAGAGAGAGAGAGAGAGAGAGAGAGAGTGTGTATGTGTGTGAGGCAATAAATGAAAATTGTGATCGTGTGTGTGCGCGCCCATGTGTGTGTGTGTGTATATGTGTGTGTGTGTGTGTGTGTGTGTGTGTGTGTGTGTGTGTGGTCACAGGTTACTGACACTGAAAGGCTGTCTTCAAACTGTCGTCAAGCAGAAAAACTACGATCATG
>JADBJO010002008.1:287809-292809 GCA_016801955.1 Conus betulinus | reverse complement strand
CTGCTACCAGAAATACAGCGTTGATGCTGAGGCGCTGCTTAGACCGCTGTCGCTTCCACTGCAACAGAGGTTGCTCATTGCTACCACCAGCTCGGCTGCCACTTAATTCTTACTTCTTGTCCTTCTGCTGCTTCTCCCACGAGTATTCTACGTGAAGAATGGAAAAAAAGTTTTCTCAAAGTAGCGTACCCGTGGTACATGCAGTTTAGAGAAAAGTTGCTTTAATGTACTTCAAGTCGAAGGATGCAGGGGTTAAATTCTGCTAGATTTTGTGTGTGTGTGTGGTGGGTGGGGAGGGGGGGGACGTCTTGATCTGAATAGAGTGCTTGGACTGAATTTTCGGGGTGACAAGCAGGAGTGGAAGGAGGGGTGGGGCGTGGGGAGAGAGACACATGTCTGTAATCGATCTGCTAGGCCATCCCCTCCCCCCCCCCCCCCCCCTCCCACCCTGTGGTCAGCTGGGCTACAAACAACAACATGAACTGCGGTGAAATTTGAGGTGCTCGCTTTGCTTTTGTGATGTGAAGGAACTCCCTGACCAAGATTGAGGTGACCCTGGGCAACACTCCGCGAGTGGTGATGAAAGAGGAGAAAGATGTTTCGGTGAGTTGGGTCTGCGTGTTGCACGTGCCACTGACCTTAAAACTTAAAACCCTTTACACCCCCCCCCCCCTTCATTTCCCCGTCACTCTTCCCCATCTCACGTGTGTGTGTGTGTGTGTGTGTGTGTGTGTGTGTGTGAGCGCGACGTGTTTCTGTCACTGTGCGACTTTGCACTAGCTTATTTCAGGTGGGGGTCTGGTGGTAGCCTAAGGGGGATTGGGGGTGGGGGGATGGGGGGCGCTAATGAGTATCTGTATGCCATGCTTTTCCTGTTTGAGCACGTGTGTGCATGTTGTGCATGTATAGGCCTTGAAAAGTGTTCGCGGGCATATACAAGTGAGTATGAAAAAAAAACGGCCCTCAATGCTTGCTTTTTTTGTTTAAAGTAATTTGCGCGCTCCCGCGCGCGCACACTCTCTCACCCACCCCACCCACATACACACCCACATACACACACACACTCACACTCACTCTGTCTCTTTCACACACACACACATTCTAGAAACACACACACACACACATACACACACAAAGAGAGGGCGAGAGAGAGAGAGAGAGAGAGAGTGAGAGAGTGAGAGAGAGAGAGAGAGCATCTGCATACATGAAAGCAGGACAGACATAAATCCAAACGTGCACACGTATATGCATCACATTTCATTTGAACCGCGAATATTCATAATTAACAATGATTTAACATAACCACTGTAAAATCATTGCCACTCAAGTAGGACCATAGTTGATTAAAAGAGAACTGAATGCACACAAGTTTCAAAATCACTGATGTGCTACTGGTGAGGAAGCACCCATGTTTTAACTCCAGTCGAAAAGAGATCTCAGTGGCCGCCATTTTTGCTTCCAGTGGCTCCACCTGCTGGTGCAGATCGGCGCCCTGTCGGCCCTGACGGCCGGCATCTCCATGGTGACGGGACTGGAGATGGTGTGGCTGTTGTGTCGCTGTTTCTGCCTGTGTCTCCAAGCAGCATGGAGAGGGTAAGTAGCCTGCCGACACACGCGCGAGCGGGGTGTGTGTGTGTGTGTGTGTGTGTGTGTGTGTGTGTGTGCGCGCGCGCGCGCGCGCCTGTGTGAGTGTGTGTGTGTGTGTGTGTGTGTGTGTGTGTGTGTGTGTGTGTGTGTTTGCGCGCGTACATGTGACAGTGCATGCTTGCGGGCGTGCGTGTGTATCTGGTTGTATGCCTACCCACGTGTGAGTGTGCATGCATGCGTGCGTGAGGAATGGAAAGATAAAACGAACTGGCTTATCTGGCTTTCGTTACACCCGAAGTGTTTGACTGCATTTGAACTAATGCTGCTGAGTAAATTTACACACAAAAACTCACTGAAAATAATGGCGATAACGGGGATAAGAATGATAACAAGTGCATCAGCGTGAACGCCGTTTCCGCAAAAACTGAAAAACGATTACACTGTAAACGGTCCACCAAAGAAAAAAGAAAAGCAAAAAAAAAAAAATCCCGCGAACCGGATTCGAACCAGTGACCTAAGGATCACCGACAGTGTCTCACCACTACAGTCCTCCGCTCTACCAACTGAGCTATCACGGGATGGTGATATACGTGTTGCCAACACTGTTGAAGCGTCTTCATTTCAACATATTGTCTTGCGTCTTGATTTCAGTTTTATTGGCAGGCTGTGTTTGCTCTCATCCCCCTTTCTCTTGTTTCTCCTCATTTCTGAGTGTTGATAATACAAAATGTATTTTTTCCTCTGTGAGCCGCATTGGGATGAGAGAGATAAGAGAGAGAGGAGTGGGGAAGGGAAGGGAAGGGGAGGAGGTATGAGGTGTCCACACGGCACTTTTTGTTTTTAAAGATCCACGTAGAGATAGAGAGAGGGAGTGAGGTGGGGAAGGGAGGGGGGGGCAGGTGTGAGTTACCCACACTGCACTTTTTGTTTTTTAACACCCACGCTGTCGGTCAATTCCGCCGGCAAATAAATGGCAAACTAAACAACAAACCAAAAATGGCACTAGGGGAAATCTAAGACCTCCGCCACCGTCAAACGGATCCGAATGGATCCATCCTTGATCCGGATCTGTACCGAAATTTAATTAACAGGTTCTTTCTCGGGCCACGTTCCATCTTACCTCCGATTTTCGTTAAAAAAAATATTGGTTCTGTAGTTCTTCCGTGCTCTTGCCGCGTGACAAGACAGACAGACAAAAACCAATAGACGTCATGGAACGTAGTCTTATACTAAGGAAATCAAGGGTTTAAAAAAAGCAAGAAAGAAAGAAAAAGAGAACATGCTTTCTGCCACACTATGACACAAATAGCGAGTCAGCAAACGGAACATCATTTGCACGGACGTTTCATGTCACAGTTACTCGGCATGCGAAATGAAATTACAATGCCAGTAGTAGCAGTCGCAGTAGCTGCAGCAGCAGCAGTAGCAGCAGCAGCACAAGTAGTAGTAGTAGTGTCGAAGTAGTAGCTGTTATGGTAGGTAGGCTTCGTGGTAGTGGGCGAGTATATTTTGAACCAAGAACTCGCAGCAGTAGCAGAAGTAGTAGAAACAGTAGGAACAGCAGCAGCAGCACTAACTGTGGTAATAGCAGCTCTGTTGTGTCGTGATTTGCTTGGTTGACTTCCCAGATTCAAAGAATCGATTTGTCTGGATTGGGATCAATGGAGAAGACCTTTTATAGTTATTCTTGTCAGCGTGGAGGGGGTAGGGGTGCCAGGAGGGCGGGGAGGTGGGACGGAAAGATAGGGGTGGCAGAGAGAGGTTCATGTGACGGTGGCAATATGTTACACACGTATTCCAAAAAGAAGAAAAGGCCAACATAAATAAACGAAGGAGTGAATAAGCCGAAATGCATTGAAAAGAGGAAAACAAAACACAACAGGAATAGTGCTAGTAAAGAAAAAAAAAAAAAGAAGAAATCATTACTTAAAAAAAAAAATTCCCGCGAACCGGATTCGAACCAGTGACCTAAGGATCACCGCTGTGATTGTCTCACCACTACAGTCCTCCGCTCTACCAACTGAGCTATCACGGGATGATGACAATCCGTCTTCAGAATATACATCAAATGCGTTTTTCCAGAAAGCCATTAAAAAGTTAACTACAGTTAAGCCAGCGTAGGAAATTCATGTGAAGCAATGTATCAGTCGTCCAGGTGTAAAGAATCAAATTGTTGGGACAGTGAGATCCGTTGGGCCAGTGGACAAGGTCACCAATGGTTATTCATGTTAGTGTGGAAGGGGGTACGGGTGGAAGGAGGGCTGGGAGGGGGGGGGGGGGTAGAAGGATAAGTGGTGACGGGGAGAGGTTCATGTGTGTGTGCAGTATGTGACGAACGCAAACAAATAAAGTGACAATATAAATATGTGAAAGAGTTGATAAGATCAAATACATTGAAAACAGGAAAAGCAAAGACAGCAGGAATAATACTAGTAAACAAAAAAATTAAGATAAAACGACATAAAATAAAACACTGATTTAAAAAAAAATTCCCGCGAACCGGATTCGAACCAGTGACCTAAGGATCACCGCTGTGATTGTCTCACCACTACAGTCCTCCGCTCTACCAACTGAGCTATCACGGGATGATGGCAACCCGTCTCAGCAAGATACATCAAACGCCTTCTCCCAAAAGCCATTAAAACTTTTATTGCAGTTAAGCCAGCGTGGCAGTATCACGTGAGACGAGGCGTCTATCGCCCAGTGGAATGCCCGCGCGGACAGACAAAATCACGTTCAGACATTATTGCTTGTTTACTACTTTTTTTTTCCCCACTGCTTATGTCGTTCAGCCAGCGCTACAGTTCGCTACTTTTCTCAACTGTTTGGTGTTCAGCCAACCTCGGGCAACTTGCGATAAGAAAGATCTCAATACGTTCTAGCAGTGTCTGAAAACGTAGCGTTTTTTTTTTTCTTTTCTTTTCTTACATTTGTTTTTCATTTGTTTTCGGTTTATTTGATTTGTTTGCCTAGTGGATAAACGATCAATTTGTATATGATAAGCTAGAAAATTCTGACTCAAGTTTCAGTCTTAAACAGTATGCTTGACTGGGAATCCTGTCTCTGCAGTTTAGTTTGAGTCTCATACACGATGCTCGACAGGGAATCCTGTCTCTACAGTTTTGTTCGAGTCTCATACGGTATGCTCGACTGGGAATCCTGTCTCTACAGTTTAGTTTGAGTCTCATACAGGATGCTCGACTGCCCCCCCCCCCCCCCCCCCCCCTTCTTCATTCAGCACGTTCCCCCCACCTCCACACCACCACCTATATATACACTTCTTTCTGATCTCCTATAAACCTTGAGTGAAATGCGGTGTGAGTGCCAGTTCGGTCTTTCGGTCCCGGAACGATCAGCCGAGATTTGTGTGCAGCAAGTACACAGATGTACGTGTTGGGTGGCGCCATACAATG
>JADBJO010002008.1:212809-285309 GCA_016801955.1 Conus betulinus | reverse complement strand
GTTGTATGCCCCATCCTAATGCCAACACAGGTGGTTATACCCGTCAGCCCCGTGATTAATCAGTGGACATGGGAGTTGAACCTGTAACCCAACACAGGCTCGTGAAACAACACAGGCGAGCAAACCGGTTCCTGTCGACACGGACTGTGGGAATGTTGAGGCCCTGAGCATGCTAAACAACCTTTGTTGGATCGAACAAATTCGACTGGTTTTCAACACAGTGGAATCCGCGGTGAATTGGGGGAGGGGGAGGGGGGGGGGGGGGCGATTACATCACGCAGCTCGTCTTATATTCACGCATGTGCACAGTTCAATTTTGTATTCAAAATTAGGAGCTGATCGTGAGGAAAGAAGTCATCAGTACGTGAAAAGGAACCAGAGGACAAAGTCTGAGGATGGGTGAAAGCATTTCAAACAAAGTCACCGTTGGTAGCTGTTCTGAAAGTTACATACTGAGTGGGGATTTTCAGGCGAGATCATCTGTTTTTTAACACAATAACTACCGTAAAGCAATATTTTAACTCAAGTATTGAATTATGTTTTGACTTAAGTACCCAGCCAGTATACACTTCATGCTACTTCGCAATGAAAACCTACATTCTTCAGAACATTTAAGATAGAAGTAATGTGAAATAAATAGTTGTATATCGTGTGTTCTCATTAAACGCAGTACAAAAACTCTACCAAAACACACTGACGTCCGACTTTTAAATTTAAGTTGTAGTATGTGTAACTCGCAATTGAAAATGTAAACGAGAGAAACGAATAGCTGAGACATGAATAGCCGGCAAGATTTTTTGAATTGATACCGAATTTGGCTAATCACTGATTCTGAAAACATTTTGAAGTGTGAGTATCATAGTCCTTCCGTTCTCGCATGCGCTTCATTGCAGCGGAATAAGGCAACTGAAAATACAGAGAACTAACCTTGAAAGCTTAAATCTTAAGACCAAATGAATGGCCGCATAGTTTCGTCTGTAGGAAGTGTGAATAAGATCGCGTAAAGGCTGAGCCAAGCGTGCACAATTGAGCCGTAAAAGGCAGGAAAATGTTAGGCTACATTTCGCGTGTGATGGTAATAGTAAAGTTTACAAGCTTCTGTAACTGTTGGGTTAAGAGAGAGAGAGAGAGAGAGAGAGAGAGAGAGAGATTCTCAAATGGTGTGGGGAATGTGTGTGGAAGGGGTAAATATCGGCTTTTCATCTGCGAAGATTGAACAGAATTTAAATCTGCTTTAACGTTCGTATAAATGCTCCCCTCTCTACCCCCCCCCCCCCCCCCCCCCCCCCCATCAACACATTTCTCCCATCACATCTTGCACTCCTCAAACTCACTACCTTCGAGAGTTACGCCCCCGTCCCTTTTTTTTTCAATTCTCGGCAAGATCCGATTCAACGTTTTCTCTTAATGTTTTATGTATATTAATCTGTGTGCAAATTATGTCCGTTCTGTGTAAATTATCGAAGCAATAACACAGTCTGTATTCCAGCCCTTCTCCCAAATACCAGTCGCTGTCAGTGTCATGTTACAGGTCACTATCCCAGAGCGCTCAGCAAAAGTTGAAGTTCAGATTAAACATCCTAAGACTTTTAAAATGATACTTTGTTAAATCGATCACTTAAAACAGCACAGAGTCATCTACAGAAACATGTTAGAGCTCCTGTAATCGAACCTCAATGAAATCCGTTGAGTTCGGGGGGAAAAAAAAGCAGACCTATTAAGACAAGCCTTGGAAAAGATTGAACAGCAGTTGGCGACTTGTACTTTCTGTGGTTTTTTTTTTTTTTTTTTTTTTTTGTAATTCCTACTTCATTCCCCATTTTGTTACTTTGTGTGTGTCTTGTTTTGTTTTCTTAGTCTTTAGTCGTTGTTGTTTTTTTTCTTTCATATTTGGATTCTTAAAGGTCCAGTAGCTTTGAAATCTTATGTGTTCGGTTCTACATATAACGTTCAATAATGACTGACACTTGTACAAATAAATTCAGTTCGTAACATATTGTGTATATGAGAATGCATTAGT
This sequence comes from Conus betulinus, assembly GCA_016801955.1. NCBI lineage: Eukaryota > Metazoa > Mollusca > Gastropoda > Neogastropoda > Conidae > Conus > Conus betulinus. Next base: position 283,289 of record JADBJO010002008.1, on the reverse strand, counting down.
ATGACTTTGACGTCTCTTTTTGAACGCTGTATGTACATTTTGGGAAAAAAAAAAACAAACAACCAACGATTGATGTTGCAGACGGCACGAGGAGAACCAGGTGAAAGCCTTAACCACGGAATCTCTGCCCGAGTTTGACGACCTGGGCTTCAACTGGTACACCATGCAGGTACAGCATATAGCAAGTACTTTTCATGTTGGCATAGCAAGAAATGTATGTAGCACATTGGCCAGTACAACTAATCAAATGCATGTTTGTGTCTGCTGCACCCTTAGTTTAATATGTTATGGTCTTTTTTTTTTCAGTCCGATAGCGCTACATCATCAGCACACACACTCGTTTGACTAAATCGAAATTTATTGTCACATTGCATGTTTCGCTTTCTTTCTTACCTTGTTGTTGAATGTAGTTCGTTGCAGGCGGTGCCTATAGTAATAGACGGAGACCAGAGTTTTAAAAAAAATCAAACAAACAATAAAATCTTGCAACAGTATCATTGTTGACACCGTTTCATTTATATTTCTGATGATATGGTGAGAGGGGATAACCATCCTAGGAGAGAGAGCAGAGGGGGGTAGTATAAAACTACATTGACACACGCCAATGAGACAATGCGATGAATGGACAGGGAAGGGAGGGAGGAATCCATTTTGGACTCGCGCGATGTGGAACAAAGTGAATCTGTTGTAACATTTCATTTCATTTCTTTCTTTCTTTCTTTTTTTTGTGTGTGTGTGGAGGGGGGGGGGGGGGATGTGTGTGCACACACAAACACGCATTGTTGTGCACACACATCCCCCGTGTGTGTGTGTGTGTGTGTGTGTGTGTGTGAGAGAGAGAGAGAGAGAGAGAGAGAGAGAGAGACAGACAGACAGACAGACACAGATAGAAGAGCATACTCAAAAGTGGACAGCTGCAGCATTTACCTTTCGCTAGCAATGACAAATAACAGCACAAGTAAACTTGGCAGAACAATAAACATTGACAGAATCTCTCCAGCCCGCATTCCTACATGAATATACCACCACCAAACGGTAAAGGCGATAAGATTTCGAATAAAAACCATTCATAATAGCAATTTCAACTTTACAAAATTGACATTTTTTTTCCCCGAAATTACGAACAGTGACAATTATTGCGATGAACATCAATAGAAAATATGCTATGGTAATGTTTTGAGTAAACATTGCTTTAAAACCACATCCTATCAAGGTCAGATCAGTTTATACAATTTCTGTACACCAATCAGAAGAGCCAGGAGTGCGTCAATATCTCATCAAATGTGGAAATAAAACAAGTGCGTAACTCCCAGATATAGTGAAATATAGAGACTTGATTAGGTCAGTGTTTATAACCACCACCACCCCATCTCCAGGGCATTCCACGTCTTTGCAGTCTTTTAAATGTGATCTGAAGATACATTAATGGACATCATTACAATCCCTTTACTCCTCCTGAACTGTCTACGGCTGTTTGTATCATTAATGCTCTTGTTCATGCTTGGGCTTTCGCATGTGTCACACTGTATGTGTGTGTGTGTGTGTGTGTGTGCGTGTGCGTGTATGTGTGTGTGTGTGTATGCATGCATGCATTTAATGTGTGTGTGGAGTGAGAGCGTGGTGGTAGTAGGTGTGAGTGGCGAGCGGTGCTGTGAGGGTGGGGGAGAGATGATACGGACATGAGACAACTTCATGTGTGCGAGTAACGGACTCCACCGTTGTTGTACATTTGTTTCGCACATTCCTTTTGATTAGCAGAGACTACCGCGTCATGTCATCGCTGCGTTTTCACTGCCTTCCATGATTTCCCCCCTCACATTACGTTAACGTACATTTGTGTCATACCCCCTCCTTCTGCTTTGCCATGATGAATGTGTAAACCCCGAGGGCTTTATTTAGAGTAAGCATGGATATGTGTAGGGGAACATGATGTTGATGACACTGGAGCACGTGAAGCTCCGTGAAAGCAGCAAAAGAAAAACTTTACAAACTTGTTTTCGCTGTAACAGTTACCAAGTTATGACTAATGAATTCGCCATTGTAGTCGAAATCAAACAGGCTGGTTCCGCGTCATATTCATCGAAATGTTCGAAGAGAACGCTCTGTCGACTTCAAATGGAATAAAACGTTGTGCGAGACAACAAAGTCGGTCAGTGACACTTGAGCAAGTTTGGGACTGTTACGACTGGGAAGCCTCCACATACTTTCTCTTTAGTCCACAATCATGTATTAAAAAAAAAAGAAAAAAAAAGAAAAAGAGATTACGTTGTTTCACATGCATTAGATTGTGCAGAGGTTGTTCAGTTTCATCCAAGATTTATTACCCTTTATTTTCACAATGCCGGCATGGTTTCAGCTGAAAACAGATCATACAGCACATCTAATTTGCGTTCTGATCTGTATCTGCCTTGCAGCCTATATGACTTGAGGCGCTCGATGTACAAACAGATCGACCGTTCTAATCCACAGTATACCCAGCGAACTCAAAAGACCCTGTGTGTCGGCTAGGCTATAATAATGAAAACTGTAACTGTACTACCAAAAACTGGCCATCCGTAGGTAAACCTCTTTGCCAACATCCTGGGCAGCTATAAAGATTACACAGGAAACAGAATTACTGTGCGGCCGAACAAAAGGAACAAATTGCAAGACGACGAACGAAAGAAACAAATCGCAAGACGAATAAACGAAATAAATTGCAAGACGAACAAAAGAAACAAATTGCAAGACGAACGAAAGAAACAAATTGCAAGACGAACGAAAGAAACAAATTGCAAAACGAACGAAAGAAACAAATTGCAAGACAATTTGTTTCTTTCGTTCGGCGGCCCAGTAAAATGTTTTCTTTTTAAGTTTTAAATAAATGTCAGCGAACCGCCCAGAGAAACGTGGACAAACGAGTCACAAGACAACACACAACGCGTTTCGACCTCTTAGGTCTTCTTCAGGTGAAACCAAGACGAACAAAATAACGAAAATGCACTTAGCTTTGATCGCTTCAGATTGCTTCTGAGTCAGCGCAAGAAAGAAGGCGTTGAATGAGAGTTTTTAAGTTTGTTTCTATTTCTGCCTGCAGTCATACCACTTCGAGACAAGCACAGTTTACAGAAGCCTTCAATTCTAGCCCCATTTTGGTCTAGCACCTTGCATAACTGCTGAAAATCAACGTCCGTCAGGTCACCAGGACCACTGAGATGGGTGTTATGTGGATGTGACTGAAGTAGAACTGTTGTCCGAGGTCAGCCCTGCTGCCGTTTTCCTTCTGACAGGTTCTTTCCTACACCATGCACCAAACAGATTATGTTAGCAGGAAATGCGCCCAGTCTGCCGCAAAGCAACCTGCTGCATCCTTTAGGAAACCTCAAAGGTTCAGTGATTCTACAGCCATTATCATTGAAAACATTGCATTCATATGAAGACAGAGACGAAGATGAGGGAGCCGGGATGTGGTCATATCATTCAAATTGAAATAATTCAAGGCCATTATCCTCGATAACGAGCAGAATGCGTACAAGAACGTTTGATTCCGAGCTAGAGAACAGCGAGTTAGTAGTCAGGTATTAGATTGTGAGTTTATATATGAAAATTGGCATTTTTGTTGTCCATCTAAATAGGTCGTACTTTTGGTGTCCATCTAAATAGGTCGTACTTTTGGTGTCATTATGTAGTGCTAATTTTCCCTGGAAGACGTCCACATTGAAACGAAAATATCATGAAGAATAATACTTGTTTCACCCTAACAGTAACATGCACTCACAGGAGGAGAAACCAAACTACAAACATATCATTCACATGGTATTCATACCCAGAGACAACGGTTACACGAATTAACTGTCACCCCCAGCCTCTTATCGTGAGAAAATGTATCATTACAAACATGCTGTAAGTTAATTATAGCTGTTCCTGAGTCGATGTGGTGCAGTTTTATTGTTCACACACACACACACACACACACACACACACACACAATTGACGCTCTGTTTGGCTGTGCACAGGGTCGAGACACAGACCGTGCAAAAATATCCAGTGCCCCCTATGGTGACGACAGAAACGGAACTGACCCCACCCGCCATGGGTCCTAACCTTCAGCTCGGCCTTGACCCCATCGTGGAGGAGAGCGATGTCGACATCCGGGCGGTGGATGGGGCAGAAGAAGACAACAACCTGTACAGCCACGCCTGGGAGCGCAGCGGCGGCCAGTCTCGCCCGTACACGCGAGTCCTCGTGTCTGGGAAAGACGCCAACATCTCCGACGACCCCCCATGCTGAATGCCCCAGGGAACCACACGTCGTTGAGAAGCGAAATGTACCGACCGTCCACCGACTCGCCCCCCTCAGCCTCCCAGGTCAACGCTCCACGCGCGCTGATGAGCACGGCGGAGAAGCCGCCGAGGTCGAGTGGAGGGGGGAACTATATTCTGAAGAGCAGGGTGCCCTACACGTGGCACTCGGCGCATTTCACCACCAGCTCTCCCCCCGCCAGCCTGTCATGACGCCGGCAGACTTCATCAGCGTGTATGGCCAGCAGGCCAGGCAGTTGTATGAGGACGACACAGGTCCTGGGTTTTATTTGCCTTAGGTGAAGACAGGGTCCCTTTGTTTTTGTCTTATCTACATCTGTATAGTAAGCTCGTCCCTTTGCGCTGAACACACACACACACACACACACACACACACATACATGCATTTTTACACTCTGGATGAACAGAGTTATATATCTCATATGAGATGGGCATGTAAAAATACATCATTCAAACTCGCTCACACACTTGTATCATTCAGTGACAAGATTTCCAGCAAGAAATCAAGAAAGACACAGCCATATATCTCGCTTATTTCCGACTGAACTTCATCCTGATCAAATCTTATGGTAGCATTCCACACTGAGGAAGAGCCCGGACATGATGCCCAAGAAATTCTGCTGCCCATCTCATTCTCCAGCCAGTGAAACTTGAATCGGCGATATGGGCCTTTTCTTCCATCCATGGATTTGCAGTCCCTACCATCCATAGCCTTCACAAGGTTGGTATCTGCATGAATATGTGACTGTTCTCCTCTCGAGTAAAACAAGCACACTACAAAGTGAGGTTCAGGCTTTTTTCTCTTCTTTCTGAATTGTTTTCCAGCTGGCAGTCTATGCCAAACACCCTCATCCAGGTATTTCTCTTCTAGCATACTCAGTTCTGGACACCTGTCGAATTTGTTCACTTTTCTGTTTCAATTGTACTTCATGACATTGGAGAGGGTGATGATGGGTAGGAGATGGAGAGAGAGAGAGAGAGAGAGAGGGAGGGGAGGGGGAGAGTGCATGAATGTATGCAGTGCAAGCATGTGCGAGCTAAAAGAGAGTGCATGTGTGTGTATATATATTTATGGCCATGTGAAGTTCTCTTTTTTTTCCTTTTTTTTTTTTAACTGACATTTAATGTTTGAATGCTTCTTTCATGGATTTTAAGAAGGCCCACAACTTGTATTAAGAAATGTACTTTTTGAATGTGAAAATGTGGGAATCCAGAGAGAGAGAATCATTACATAACATTTTTTGTTTTCAGATTTCACAAAAGAATCAGAATAATCTAATTTCTGTGTGAATTAAGAAAGAATCTGTAAACGAAATCATACTGTTAATCATACATCAGTATATAGAGTGTGGGTGAAAAAAGGGATGGACCTTGCACTTTTGCTTGATTTACAATAATGTCTTTGAGCATGAGTTGTACTGGGTATATGCTGTGATATTGTGGGCACAGAAAGCTGACAAATAAATGAATCAGGCATACTGTGGCACATGAAGAATGAATGTGACTGGTAACACACACACACACACACACACACACACACACACACACTCATTAAGAGTCAGGATCTTTTGCAGGATCAGAATACAGATGCCTAGATGACAGAATTAAAAGTGGAATAGGAGAACCAAATAACAAGTGTGTTGGAGTCTTGCAGCCCTTGAATGCATAAGAAAAACTAGAAACAAGTGTGGAAATTCATGAAAAGTACTGACCAATCGGAGGATGTTCATCTTTCATGATCTACTGAAAAAAAAAAGCAGTACATAATCAGAAAAGATTCCTTTCAGATCTCAAGCCTTCAAAGGTGTTTACATTGTTGGATTCAGAGATTTGGCAGTTCTAAACGGAAAGAAGCTGAACCGCAGAATGGGTTCTGGGCTCTCTTTTTTGTTGCTGTCTCAATCTCTTTCATATATTGCCCATAAATTAATGTAATACATATCAAGGATGTAGCAAGAAACTTTAATCTGTGGTCATCTGTCGCAGGGTCCAGAAATTTTTTTAGTCCATTTTCAACACTTTTAGGTCATCTGTTAAGTCTCCAGAACCAGTCTTTGGTAAGCAGTTGAGAGAAAGGATTACCACACAACAGAGTGAATCCATTATCTCATTTGTTTCTAGTCATGGCCTTCACAGGTATTCAGGTATCCACCCCACACCAAAATCAACCATTGTTTCCCCCCCAAACAGAGACGAGGTTGACCAGATAAGACATTCATTCTCAATCAAGATCAGCACATCTGTTCTTGTTGTAACATGTCTCCATTGTGAAGTAATCATACTTCATACAAGTTACACTGATGTATTGGGATAACTTTTGGGGTGTGCGAGGCATTGCTTGACTGACAGGCATGGGAAATGATTGACTGTAGCGCCAGCAGGAAGCTCTTCATTCAGCTCTACCCAGGTAGACGGCCCATTATGTAAAGGAAAGTGTGGATTGTATAGCGCTTCGAGCTTGGCCTGACGTGGAGGAAAAGCGAAGTAAGAAGTTCTCTTCATATTAGTAATTTAACAGACTTGGGGATAACTGTTTCCTAGTTAGAGTCTTTTAATGCCCCAAGTTACTACATTCCTTTGAAATTTATTTCACAATGGTGCTTTAAACAAAACATAATAAAACAAACGTTTGGTACAATTCAAACATTTGGTGCAATTTTTGAGGTGGAAATGCAGATCATTATAAAAAATAAGTGATGATTTGGGTGCGTTTGGTTTGGGGCTGCATTTTCCAACTCTGAGCAAAATTGGTGACACAGTTGTGAAAAAAAAAAAAAAAAAGAAAAAAAAAAGGAAATACTACGCCAAGTAGCTAAATTGACATAGGAATCCATTCATTTTGTTTAAATGCAACAGTTCTTGCTGATTGTCCTACAGCTGTGAGGTCTACTAAGTCACAAAATGGAATACTGTGAAGTCTGTTTGCTCACATCACTGATAAATCCTCATATGCTGAGCTAATTTATGGTAACCTTCAACCAACAGATCGACTGAACACCACTTTTGTTCCACTTGAAAATATTTGTGTGTTTACCGACGATGTGGAACGGGCATCCAGAACCTCAACAGACAACAACGATGACAACAAAAATGCTGACACTCTTTAAAAAAATAAAGAAAATAAATGACTTGTTGATATGGATGCTAAAATTTCATGCCCGTAACAGATTTTTTAAGCTGCTCTGATTTTTTTTCTCCAAAACTAACATAGGTGCTACAGTGTCTGTATACAGGACCCAAAACAGGACTGTGCCTGTCTTCGGAGTTTAAAAAAGTGAAAACATCATCGAGTGGGACAAAGGGATGGCATGAAACGGCCTCAATTCCAGCTGCCAGCAGTCCAAGTCCATGGAAACCAAAGCCATTCCAGAACTGGAAAGAGGTAACAACAAAAAAAAAAACGAAAATTATTTCGCAGTATGAATATCTAACGAGGTCAGTGACATTCGTTTTGCAATATAAATATCTGACAAGGTAACTGAAAACACAAATTATTCTGTATACAAAAGCACCTCACATAAATTGCTATGAAAACAGTAGTTTCCTAGCTCATCACAGATCATACTAGCATAACACAAGATTGGGAATTTACAACTGGACTCGCATTTGATGAACTCTTGCAACAGCAGGACGAAAGTGAACAGGAGGGGGTGGGGAGGAAGGGAGGGGGGGGGGCCTGTAGGTACAGTTTCAAAACCACGCAAGTCCAGAAAGTGTGTGTGGCAGTCACCCTGCCCTAGCAGTTGCAGGTGACCTACAAGTACTGACCTCTGTTAACATACGCTGACTGACCTCTGTTAACATATGCTGACTGACCTCTGTTAATATATGCTGACAAACAAATGCTTCAGACCGATTGCTATGGCAAAGTCTTTAACATCACAGGCTCATGGTTGGGGTATCGTGGGTTCAAGCCCTTCCTATTAGACCCATTTACTTTTAAGGATTGTTCTGACCCAACCAACTCCTATCCAGAGCTGAGTTTGCTGTGGGCTCAACTGAGACGACTTGGACAACGCAGTCGAATTTCATCCACTTTAATTATGCTCAGATTTCTTGATCTATACCGTGGGTGTCTGTATCTCTTGGGCCTGGCTGATGCCAAATACATGGAAGTAAGCGTAGTGTACCATAGCATAATCTTCATTATCCTCATTGATCAGCATGAAAAAAAATTTCTGGTTCTCTGTGGCCACCCATGCCATGTTCTCATAGTGAACTCGGTTTCTATTAGATCTGCATATCTATGTCTTGGTGAGGTTCTGTCAGGGTCTGCGGTATCAGCAAATTCATGGGGTCTGTCATTGGACAGACATGGCAGCACCATTCAGAGGCAGAGCTCGCTTGCACTGGCTCCACAACCAACCAGTTATTGTCAACAGTTGGGTGGTACTTAGCAAGTGGTGTTCTGCGTATGCTTGTTCAGATCAGGTGCCACTGAACATCACCAAAATGTCTTTGCAGCAGGACAGTGTCTCCTCTGCTAGGTTGCCTAATGGTGACTTTTACATTGGCTGCTCCCTGCAGACTGGGTGGCATGGGTGCAATGCCATCGAGGCGACATGAAGGTGAAATGGGGAAAACAAAAATAAAAACAATCGCTCTGTAGTAAGCTTAGTAAGAGCAAAGTTGGCACATATTGGGGGGAAAAAAAAAAAGGAAAAAAGAGAACATTGGCTCATTACATATCTTTAACATTCAAAAACGAAGTTATATATAAATGATAATAGTTGACTTTGTCAGACTTCAAAGGAAGTTTTCTTTTTTCTTGAAGAGCTGCCAGCTGGCGCTTCATTCAGTCGTTTCCTGTGTCATCCAGTCAATATTGTCCAATATCGTTCACTCAGTATCCTTACTTCCTTTCTTTCAATTTCTCACGCAGGGTGCATGCTATGTGTAACGTGTCATCCATACCAACGGCCAAACTGGCCTTTCAAAAGTGTGTGTTCACACACGGAACCTCGGTTTATAGTCTCATTCGAAGGACTGTATGGGAAATGGAGTCGGAACCAATGTTAACTCCGAGGGAAAAAATCCCCCGTACCGAAATGGCCGGGCAGAGATTTGAACCCACAACCCCAGGATCACGAGTCCAGAACTCTACCAACTGAGCTATTCTGGCCCCCATTAGGAGGGGTTGAAATGGTTAACATGTCTGTCACCAGTGTATAGGGTACTCGGTCTGCACACTAGGACAGGTAATGAAATGGTCAACTAATCTTTCATCTGTGCTATATGCAGCAGTTGAACATGGATGTGCAAACGGAGACATATGAAACTTACATGGACTCACTTATTACAGGTGCCAGTCAAAACTGGAAATACTGATCTAGCAAGGCACTGGCATGAAATTCATTGTCATGTGTGCTTACATGCATGACTAGATGATCTCATGGACCACCTACAGGTCCATCGTTCACTATCAGACTGCACACTGCTTTCTTGAAAGTCGCTTTGTCCAAGCCTTAGGTTCCTAAACCACAGACTGGAAACTCAATTTGAACATTATCCATCGTAAAATTTCAGTGTGTGCAAGAGATAGAGAGCATTTGACCCAGAGAGAGGTGGAGGTGGAGGGGGTGTGTGTGCGCGCGCGCACGCGCCACCACACAGCAACCTCAGCAAGCAGTCACATCAACACACATGTATGCATCCATGTTCATTCATCATTTATTCATTTGTCATCAACACCACTCCATAACACAATCCTAGTAATCCCCCATACTGTTCACACGCACATCCTCGCCCTATTCACTTCGTCTTCCATGACCAGTTGACTTGCACAGCATACATGAACGTTTCTCACCACTCTCACTTTTATGTCCATGGACCACATATACCTCTACAAATTCCAAGCTCAGAAAAGACACTCATCTGAAGAAATTAACTGTCACCTGAAGTTTGTTCATATACTGGATGTGTGTGTGCATGATTCGATCATCAGATCAAGGTCGAACTGCAGCACAATTTCTTGGACAACATGAAATGGGAGCATTTTCAAACCATGCACACTCTCACAAGCGAAGTACTGACATTGCAATAAAGGATTCACTCTTCAAACCATTACTCAGAACCAGATTCTCATGCAGCCATGCCCACAAACACAATCTGCATTGACCTAGCTTTGCCTCAAGTCAACCACTGTCATCTCTCGTGACAACCTTCAGTAACAAATAAAACCATATACCTAAAGTACATGACAGCACTAACAGTATATTTGACATTTCTTCAGTGTTGTCATGTGTGTGTGTCCTCTCTGCCTTGATTTTCGGGTGTCCATGCCCTAATGACAGGGCAAACAATTTTGAGAATTTCATGCCAGCTGGCTGGCTCTATAGCCTAAAGTTATAGCCATTTGTGTCTAAAGGCAAACTTTAAAGAGGCACATTATGTATAAGAACATATTTACTTTCTAGATTTGGAGTTCTATCAGAATGACACTAAAACAGATTAATGAAACAAAACCTTAAAACGGATAAGACATGCAACACATTGTCAAACAGAAATCAGTGCTGTAGGGAAAGTCCTGGTCATAAATATGGGAGTTCGCTTGATCTGCGCTATAGCACATCTCTTTAAAGTAAATGTTTTCTCGTAACATTCCTTGAATTTTGTTCAAAAATGAAAATGAACTTAACACATGATCATGAATTTCACATTTGTTTTTCCCAGTACACTCATCATTTTCTCTTGAAATGCGCATACACACGACCGCAACCTGTAGACGCACAATGGCCACAACACAGTCATCCACAATTATTTGAGAGCTGCCTTGTAAAGGAATTAGTCCCACGCCGTATGCACACACTCTTCTCTGGCTTCTGGATCTGACCATGCACTTCAAAACGGACTGCCAGATTGCATGCACTTTCATGTGCATCCACGCACACACACAAAAAGGGAAAAACCCATACAAGAAGATTTCACAATGTTCACTGGAACATAAATCTTAATACTCAAAAACTGTAAAAAGGAAACGATAAGTTTGGGGCAAACCACCTTCTGTACCTGCTTTACCAACATCCATGCAATCTTCATTTTCTGCATTATGTCATGTCTTCACCTAATCTGATAAAGATAAATTGACCTTCACCAGTTGATATGCCCAGAAAACGGCAAACTGTCTCTTGCACACTATCGGGCTATAAAAACAAGATGCGGCAAAAAGATTACTTATTGGAAAAGGTTTTTTTTTTTTTTATCCTTTTGTTTTTCTTTAGACTCCATTTCCTCTGAGTAAAGGTATATGAATATATAATTTTGTGATCCAAATTCTGCCAGTGTGCTGCCCTGGGGATCTCATGTACAAGCTAACAACCCTCTGGAAACCATATGCAGGAGCCAGGAAATGAAGGTGGCATTTGATGAACCGATGAACGTTGTGCAAATGGATGCGTTTTCCACTACACAGAGCTGCCGACAATAGCAGTCCCAATACCTTTTTGGTCCTTCTCAGCCTCTCAAACTTCTCCCCCAACCCTCAACCCCTCTTGTTTAAATAACTTTACAATTCTAGAATTCTTTTTCTACCAATTCTGGGATTCAGGTTCGATTTCTCAATCAATATATGAATTCCTTAAATATTTGGAAGGACTGGCAGCTACTTCCTTTTCTTAAAATGCCCGACCACTGCTTATTAGTGACTTGCACCCTTCACCATCTCTCAAGATAAATAAACAAAAAAAGTTTCTGACTGGGGGTGCGAGCACATCTGTGCATTTAAATATACATAAATGAAATCGGTAATCAAAGTGAAATATACATATATATAAGATGACGAGAGAGATTCTTAAAAATGAGAACATAACAGAAAAATACAGTCAAGGATGTTTTACCCAAATGGAGGATGTTTTACCCCAAACAGAGGAAAATGAAAACTTTTCAGGTTATTTACATGATACGGGGACCAACTGATCTGTTCATGCAAGCAAGCTGACATTTCTGCATATTGGGTAAAACTATACACCCTTGAAAAACGATACTCCACTGTGTCTGAAAAAGGACTAAGTGAGAACAAGTTGTGAAGGTGCTTAATTTGTCAATTAACAGACAAGCTAAGTACTCAGTTGGTGGGAACAGGCAATGGGTTGAAGAGGGTGCAAACGCTGTAACACAACTTTGACGGATTATCTGATGTTCCCTCAAGACTCCCACAAAGGAAAAGCAAACATTCTAAGGCAAGCATGCTTCCACTCTATCCCTCTACTTTTTGAAATTTGCTTTTTAAATTGGAGTGATCTGACCACCAAGGGTTGTACTGTCCACTTTTCATTTTTCTAATCACACCCTGACCATTTGTTTATACAGTTCTAGACAAGCCTTTCACTTTTGTGGCATCAGACCGTAGACAAACTGGACTCCACTGTCATATCATTCCAGTGACGAGCACAACACAGCTGCTTCTGTCCTTCTGCAAAACTTTTGATTTTCCTTCTTTTTTACCCCCCCCGATTCTTGTTTTTATATTTTGCTGGAATCCACAAACTTGCAGGTAAGAGGAAACCCTGCTTTCTGTAAACACATCGTCATCGTTTAGTGAATGGAGGAGCCAAGATGGAGGTCTCTTTCTTCAGACAGGTGTATCCAGACAGAGTCCTTTAAACTATTCATCCAGGACTAGTCTGCCTCTCGAACCAGTGCACTTGTTTGTATGAGAATTTCAAGCACGAGATGACATTTTTATACTGGTAACGTGGACCCTCTGTCTAAGGCACCTTAAAATCAACTCGCTCCTCACAATGACCATACATTAAGTGACTCATCATTTGTCTGACGGTTCCCATGTCTACTAGTAAACAACCTGTCCACAAATAATCAATCCACAGTCTATAAAGGCCGGACAAGGCACCCAATTTTGTTGTTGTTGTTAAGTTCTCTTTTAAATTTTTATGAATTCTCATTCGAAATGTGAAGACATCAATCAGAGTTCGTCAAACTCGAGTCTGGAATGACCTTTTGCCTAGGAAACACTTAAAGATGGCAGATAGGTACACTTTTTTTGCTTAGTTAAAATTACAAAATTAACAAAGCTACTCTAATTTTTCTTTTTGCAATTTTAAATGCAGTTTGTCTTTGTTTACAGTCTGTAATAACCAATCCCACACCTGAGTCGACGCATTTTGTAGAAAACCTGAGTTCTTTGATAAAATAGACACTGGAAAAACTAAAAACCGCACAGCCCAGCCCCTCCCCCCCCCCCCCCCCCCAAAAAAAAAAATCAATAAGTTTGGTTAGAAAATAAAAGAGGGTGTCTTGTCTGGCTTTGATGATCAATTCTTGTGCTTGAAACCTCGCTTCCAAAAACCTGTTATTTCAAACATTTTCCTTTCTTCTCACCCTCTCCTTTTCTGTGCCGAAGGAGTGATATGTGACAAATAAAAACTTTTCTTTACCGTAAGTAATCTAATTAACCCTCGTGAGGGGTGGTCTGAACAGGGATAAGATTGTTCAATCTGTCTACTTCTCTATAAAAACACCACTCTCCAGAGACTGAATTTTCAGGACTCTTTCCTTATCAGTTGCAGAGGTTCTACTTCACTGGCACTGTGACAGAACTGCTGATCTTTGGTAAGCTGAGTGAGCAATCCTGACAGGAGTCTGAAGAGGAACTTCCCTCTTGTTATACGATACCAAAATGAAACGTTCTGCTTTCAGGAATAGTGCAGCAACCATGGATAAAATGCCACATTTACCTAAGAACACCATGTACCAATTTAGAGCAGGTATTCCTTTTTTTTCTGGCCTGGCCTCCCCCCCCCCCCCCCCCCCTCCCCTTTTGTCTTTAATTTTTCTTTTTTCAAATCCAGAAAATACTTTCTTTTAAATCATTAACTTTTTTTCAGGTGTCTAATTTTCTTAAGAATCAAAAAAACTAAATTCAATAATGAGTGGTCAATGGGATACCACAACAGATATGTACCAACAACGGTGCTTCTTTTTGTGGTGTGTTCACCACAGCATTTCTGATTGCAATATAGGACATGCATGATGAAGAGTTCTCTTTTCACTAAATCCTGGTGCAAGCCAGGTATTTCTATGTTTCTTAAACCCATGGGCATGGACTACAGGCACGAGCATTCTGAGCTTTCACAAGCATATCCACAAACAATGGGGGTTCAGCTGCCTACAGATGTGCCTGGAGTCTGAAAAATCCTCCTTGACAGGTTCCATGACAGGTGCTGCTGCGTGCATCTCGAGCCTGCACCCATTGAGACTGAGAAGCATGTTTTAAACCACTCAATAACCCACACCAGCTGACAAGTACACATTATTCCCTATCAGAAAGAAACTTTCATTAAAAAAAAAACATGGTGTGTAAAAATAAACAGTATGTAATATGAATCCTTCTTTTGACTGCCTATGAATCCGTCTTTTTCAGTACACAATTTTGTTAACGTGTTCATGATTCAAGACCACACAAAAATTTCTTATTCTGATACGTCATTGATCAAAATGTTCAACTATTTCATATGATTTCACTCCACTGATCATGGTACCCCCTTTCCACTGCTCTCACAGAATTCAACTGTGACATTCATGCCACCGGATCTCTATCAAACTGAAGCTGCCTTGATCATTTTTTACCTACTGTGGGAAAAACGTCAAGAGCACAAAATGAAACAGAACAAAAGCCTCTCACACATGAATGTTCAACTGACACAAAACAGTATGACAGTTCTTTTGCACTGTATGAGCTACGGAGGTCATTATGGCATAAAGAGAATGTTGAAAGTGTTCTACATCATAAACCATCCCGCCTGTTTTTCAAACAACAGGCAGCCCATTTTTCATTCAAAGTCAGGACTGTCTCAATTACACCAGAAATTCACCGTCAAACATATTAAAAATGGGTGGGGAAAAAAGCCCAGAGCCCCCTTCCAACTGTTTTGATACAAGCTGCCATGGTTGTGAGAACACAAAATTGTCACCAATAAACGCACTGAAAGGTAACGCTGCATGTATCTAATGATTTTCCTAGCAACTGAATGCGTGCCGTGAGCTGGGATCAACCCACCTGACGTCCCTCCTCTCCTCTGGTCTCTACTCAGCGACGCTGCGATTCACTTGTTTTCCAGTATCATGAACTGGGCAATTCCCACAAAGATCCCAGAGGCCCTGCATAGCACATCACAGGTCCAGATGATGAAGGTCAGGAAGAAAAACCTCCTGCCTGACCGGACAGAAGGTCCGTCTGGTACTAATCAATGCAGGCATTCTCACACCTCACTCACAACATGACCTTTTTCTCTGCCGAAGAATTCACAACTATACCTCACTTCCCTAAGTCAAACTTGTATTTTTTTTTTTTTTTTTTTTTTCCTGATGCATGAACAAGTTTGTGTACAAGGGAACAAGCATGTGTGTGCATGTTGCTGTAGTTGCTTTCTTTGTTTCCTGAAGTTTCAGTTTGAGTTAGTTCCTCATTTGTCCACCTCTTCTTCATTTCCAATGCAGTTGTAGATGGGCAAAGTGGGAAAGGCAGTGGAAAGACTTTGCTTACTATGCTTGGACAACTTCAATCCATTAGGACTGTCTGCGGCACAGGTCTCTCCCGTAGCAGGAGCATGCACTAAGCAGCAAATCAGCCAATCCAAGCATGCATAACAAACAGATGCTGCAGGTGGGTAGGAAGGACATCAAGTCGATCACACTGTGCCCCAGCTGTGAAGTGAATGGGCAAGACAACATAACTCAATTCCTTCGAGCAATCCGTTTTCTTATATTCTGAGCACAGTTTTACTGACACTGAACACACTTTACTCGCTGGAAATTTGCAGCAGACTCACAGCATTATGAAGACCATCACGTAATACTTTCTCCATGGAAGATGCGATGCTCACTAGGCACACAAGTATAAAACGCTTCCAAACTGGGCACAGACTCTCTTGGCCATGATGTAGCTCAGATCCTAACACACAACATTGGCTCTCAGTGCTGGTAGTATACTCCAGTGGCAGACTGCATTTCATCAGAACCATGGTGGCTCTGGAACATGAGAAGTCTCTGGTCAACGAACAGCCTGATGTGTACAAGTTCTTAGTCGCTGTCATCGTCCAGAGGAGGTTGGGGGATCTTCTTCTTCTTCTTTGGTGGGGGTGACGAAGGTTGCTCTCCTCCTGAAATAGCAAGTTTAGTAAGGTATCGGTATTTCCAACACA
This sequence comes from Conus betulinus, assembly GCA_016801955.1. Taxonomy (NCBI): domain Eukaryota; kingdom Metazoa; phylum Mollusca; class Gastropoda; order Neogastropoda; family Conidae; genus Conus; species Conus betulinus. Next base: position 266,830 of record JADBJO010002008.1, on the reverse strand, counting down.
AGACTTACGAAGCGCCGGATTCAACTACTGTGCACGATTAGTCAAGTAATGTCCCATTCACCAGTTTACGCACACACACTGCTGCAAGCACAGCTAATCTACTTCTCTGTTCTGTTCTGTTTTTTTTTTTTCCCTTCTTTCCACAGTTGTCTTACCTATAGCAGATTGTGGGGTTAAAAACACATTACTACCTTACTGTCAATTGTAGTTCCAAGTGTTAGGCACTCTAGTAACCATGACTGTCACTGCAGAAAATAAAAAAAAAATCAATGAACCAGCCCACCATCGTGAAGTGGTCAGCTTGCAGACTCTTGACTGGGAGGTTGTCAGTTCGATTCCCATTGGAGCCATTTCTTTGTGGAATTTCTTTGGCCCAAGTGGTTCCTGCCAAGAGCTGAATTTGCTATGGGCTCAAATGGGGAGATTGGGACCACATAGTTAAGTTTTAATTCACTTAATGAATGCGTCTCATAGTGTTGCTCAAATTTCCTGACAAACACTGCAGGTGTCTGTATCCCTCGGGCCTGGATGATACCAGGATATATTATGAAAGTATGCATACAGTACAGCTCTTGTCATGCAGTCGTTGCACTAGAATGGAAATCTGTAGCATTACCTTTTGTCATTCTTATCTAACGGCATTCAAAAAAAAAATCTCTAATTCTGTGGTCCTTCATGCCTTACTGTCATGGTGAACTCGATTTTGACAGCCTCTCCACGTCTGTGGCCCTGTTTTGATACTGATGGGGCGATTGTCAAATTCTTAGGGGCAGTGGTTGGACCAGCGTGGTGACCAGCGTGGAGAACTCACTCGTGCTGACTTTGTGAACATGCAATCATTGTCATCAGAAGAGGGCTTAGTAGATGGTGTCATGTATATGTTCACTCAGGACAAGCACCGATGAATGCCACCACTTAAGTGACTGAGCAAAAGTGCAGCATCTCTCGCTAGTGGGTTGCCTTACAACAATTTGACACTGCCCGATATGGATTGCCAGTACTGGGCTTTGTCGGGACGCCTCAGGCAGTGTTTGTACTTGAGGGGTCAGAATAAGCAGCATTATGTGCCATGCCATTGAGGTGGTACAGAACACGATGGAACATCACTGAAATTCTAAGGGGGCTCAGCGAGCCGGTTTCACTGATCCGTCCTCTGGGAATGGTGCAGGCCAATGCAAGTCTAAAGACTGAATGATGAATCAGAACATTTTCAATCCAACCACAACACGGACCATTTAAATGAAGATTTTGTCCATCTCTTTCACTTCTGCAGCACCTTTTCCAATGCAGTATGTCAGACCATTACATTATTTGGCCTACAACAGGGCGGACAAAATGGCCACTGTCCACTCTTATGAAAAAGGATTACAACCAAATTTCAGCATGTCAATACTGTCCACAAGCATACCCAGAGTTCCACGCATTCCAGTCATTTTTGATTTCTTCTGCCCTGATTTTTTTTCTCCAGCAAATTCTCATTTTTACATTTTTTCTTTCTGTGAATTTACAAAGAAGTAGAAACTCATATTCAATTCCCTCTCTTGCTTCAACTCCTAAATGCAATCACTCCATTTTAAGACTAATTAAGGGGAGAGGTGGCACGAAAATTTGACCATTTTCTTCAAAAATCATGTTTTGGGTTTTATGTGGTTTTGTGCTCAAGAAAGTCTGTTGAAACCATCTGTGGTGTTCATTTTGTCTATTTTCACATTTTTCTTAGTAAAAAATTGACTTTATTTGAAGGAGGTGTGTGTGAAAATTGCTTAACTTCTTTATTTTCAAATGCTTTTTTCTCAAAATCACTTTTTTCGACAACGGTTGATGTGCAAGGAACACAATATCTCTGGATCTAGACTAGCTAACTTGGTAATTTTTTTTTTTAGATCAAAAATGATTTTTGCATGCAATTGTATTTTATTTATAAGTCAAAACAGCACTTATCACTTGCTATTTCTAGTTGAAAAATTCAAAAGCAATGAAACGTAAAGCCTGATGGCCACCATATGGAAAAAAAAAATTGAAAAAAAAAAAGCAGTTTAGATATATAAAAATCCTTTTGTAACTGCATTACTATAGCTCGGCAAAACAAGAAAAGTCATGTTTCAAGTGCCTAACATGTCTGCTATGATAGAAATACAGTTCTTGTTATGAACTTTTTTTTTTTTTTTTTTTTTTTTTTTTTTTTTTACATTTTTCATCATTTTGCCCCATTTGTGGTCCCCAAATCACACAAGAGTTTTGAAATCACCCAAATATGTTTTTTTTTTCCCATGTTTTTTTTTTAACATAAACAATAGGGAAAAAAAATGAAGTTTTAAAAGAACAATGGTATAATTTTCATGCCACCTCTTGCCTTAAACCCATTTTGAGTTGAGAAAATTCCTTGTTACAAAATCAGTACTTCTTCATTCATATATAAATATATATATATATATATATATATTGGTGGTAGGTAAACTACGCTTACCTCCTCAATGTGTCCGAGTTGCTATCACTGTCAACAGGGCGCTTGCTTTTCACCATCTTGGGACTGGAGTTCGCTCCTCTTCTGCCTCGTAATACCCGTGTTGTCCTGATATCTTCTATGTCTTCTGCTAAAGCCAGCAAGTCGGAGAATCTGAAAAAGATTTAAAAGAAAAAAAAAATGCATAGAAGTTAAACTTCAAAATTTCACACAAAAACAAATATCCTAAACAAGGCAGATGAAAACTGTGCCACTTTTTCAAATCGTCCATATGTTTACAGAATATCTGGCATTCAATGCCCCCTCTTCCCATCCCACCTATAATTTTGGCCACAAGCGCCCACTGGTTACAAATTAGCTACGTTGCATATTTTCACTGGGGCAGAACAGTAAGAATATTTTGGATACTGTTAGAAAAAAACAAAAAAATTCTCATATACTCAAAGTTCATAATATAACTGTGACATATATAATCATGATACACACATGAATGCAGACACAGATAGAAATAAGGAAAAAGCAACGAAGCAGTAGTAGGGAAAAAAAAAAGATGAGGAAACAAAAAAGAATACAGTTATAAGACATTACCGTCACTTTACCAGGTTCACTTTCTTTTTATATGCACTAAATCTCAATCTCAGCATTGAAACAAACAGCACAAATACTAACTTTGATTTCTGACTGTCGGTGGCTGTGGCTTGTACTTGCTGCAGAGCGTGCTGAATATGTCATGGTTCAAAACTGTCCAGGAAAACAGAAACATTTAAGCAAACATAGCAGTAACAACAGAACGAGCAAATGCAAAATACAGTCCTTTTGAAACCACAGAGAGGTATTCAGGTGTGAATGAGGTGCAAAATCTTCCCCTTTTCTCATTACTAATAACTAATGGTGAACAATTCTTTTCTGTTGACTCATTAAAGCCAGGGCTCAAACAATGATTGAGCACCATGAACCTGCACCATGAACCCTCACCATGAACCTGTGCCCAAGCAATAACTGGCAACAGACCTGATGTACAACTCTTAAACTGTGCAAGTTATGTTTTTCAAACTTGACACACTTAAAAAGAACAGCTTTGCTCATAGCAAGTCTTTGGACCAAAACCAAGTCCACAACTGACATTTAAACACATTAATGTTTACATAAAATGATATCTGAATCTGTCAATTAGCTCAAACATATTCAGTCTCTTCATGGTGTAATTAAACAATGATTTTGTTCATAAAAACATCAAAGTCTGAAAGCACATTGTCTTACATGAAACTAATATCTCGCTATACTTTCACTTGGCAGAAATCATATGGCCTTTTTTTTTTTTCTTTTTTTCTTTTCTGCCTCTTGGCAAAAGTTTTGAAGATACTACAGTTTCAAGTTAAGTATCCCTTCAGTTCAAGCTGACCAGCCCAAACTGGCTACTCAGGACAGGCTGTCCAGTTGTAAACATGCTCTGGACTACACAGAAATAATAAAAATCAACTTCATAAGAGGCTGGGCTTTTCCAAGAAAATTTAACTGTCAGGAAACAGCAGGTTTGGACAGACGGCTTTCACTTTTATTAAAATGTAGTTACAATTACGATGAACAAGAAAAACGCACACACACACACACACACAAAAAACAGTGAAAGGCATCATTCAGAACAACTTTGTTCATAGAGTCAAAAAGAAAAAAAAAAAAGAAAAAAAAAAAAAAGAAAACCCTTAGTCTGATGTGCTTTCACCATGAAAAATGAAGACAGGTAAGCATTTTCACCATTTTCATGTCCAGCCATATCAGCAAGAACAGGGGCATCAAACGTCATGTTCTTTACAGCCCAACTGACTAGAATGGGCCAAAACAGGATTGTTGCGATGAGGGCTGCCCATGGGTATGATGACATGACAAAACACCATCCTTCTCCCTCCCTAACCATCCACACACAGCAGGCCTGTTTACCCTGAAATTTGACTTAAGAGTATTCAGATTCCAAAATAAGAATGTTTTCTACACTGTAAGAGTACTCCATTCCGATTCCAATATATGAGTGTTTTCTACATTGTAAGAGTACTCCATTCCGATTCCAAAATAAGAGTGTTTTCTACACTGTAAGCGTACTCCAAAATAAGAATCTACACTGTAAGAGTTCCAAAATAATATATGAGTGTTTTCTACACTGTAAGAGTAGCCATTCCGATTCCAATATATGAGTTTTTCTACAAGTAAGCGTACTCCATTCCGATTCCAAAATAAGAGTGTTTTTCTACACTGTAAGAGTACTCCATTCGATTCCAAAGTAAGAGTGTTTTCTACACTGTAAGAGTACTCCATTCCGATTCCAATATATGAGTACTCCATTGTAAGAGTACTCCATTCCGATTCCAAAATATGAGTGTTTTCTACACTGTAAGAGTACTCCATTCTGATTCCAATATATGAGTGTTTTCTACATTGTAAGAGTACTCCATTCCGATTCTAATATATGAGTGTTTTCTACACTGTAAGAGTACTCCATTCCGATTCCAATATATGAGTGTTTTCTACAATGTAAGCGTACTCCATTCCGATTCCAAAATAAGAGTGTTTTCTACAATATTAGAGTACGCCAATGAGAAAGTTTAAACCACGCTGCTGCAAACATGCATTGTTTGTATCACAGCAGTGGAATACCATAATTATTACTAGTCACTGTCAAGACTTGTTCACCCTAAAACTGCTATTGGTGTGCTTTTACCAAAAAAAAAAAAAAAAAAGAGTGTATTTTATACAGTGCATACAAAATTCCAAATTTCTGTAAATGCGGGAGGTGGAGCAGGGGTGGGGGGCTGTGGGTGGTACCTGCCATCACACCAGAGAACCATCTTCCCGGTTGTAACAACCTGGTCTTACATAAACGGTGAAATAGGTTCATTCTAAAAACAAATTTTTTTCAAACCTGATTCATCAGCATACTTTAGCACAAGTTCATGCTCTTCTGCCGGATTTTTTCAATGATTGAAGCAACAGATACCGCCCTAACATTTCTTTTATGTGCAGAAGTTAGCAAGAGTTGTCAATCTTTGGTGAAAGCCTCCACTATGGGTTTTAGACTCTGCAAGCTCATTACCCCTCAAGAACTTTGTCTCCAGAATGTTTTTCAACATACTTCTTTTTAGTTTGTCGTATTTAAACATGTTTTCATTAAACATGCATACAAAATACAGCAAAATCGTATGGGTAAACAAGTCTGATACAGACAGACACACATGTACAAAGACTTACATGAGATATTGCGGCACACCTGCCTCATGTGGTCCAGATGAGCCAGCACCTGGTCCACCGTGGGCTGATCCTTCTTGTTCTCTTTGTGCCTGAAATTATAGCTTCACCATGCACTCCTGTCAGTCAACAGGCCGCGGCTGGCAAACCACAACAGGCCAATACACAACACCAGGCTTCACAACACCATGAACAAAAGGCGGATGAGTGACCAGTGTGGGAGAGAAGGTGGGGGTCCGGGCTGAAGAAGCTAATCTACTAACACAGTGAACTATTCCTTCTCCCATTGCGCATGCAGTGCTGCTTTCTGTGACTGCCTAGACTTGAAAAGTCTACTGGTACAATGATATAACGTGAAATTTGAAAGCAAGTTGTCCACTTCCTTTCATTTTGAGGATACAAGAATTTCATGTTTACCTGAAATGTGTTGATAGCTTTACTATTTTTACATGTGCTTTTTCTTTGTTAGTGATGGAGTCAGAAATTTGTTATTATCTGCTGGAACATGAATGGGTTCCAAAATCCCTCTAGAAGCATCAAACTGCTGCGCTTAATCACATCACTAGTGATACTGATGATGTATGATAGTCATTATCTGTAACATTCAGAAACAACTGACTAGAATGATAGAACTAGTGGCTTTGTTTGGACTTACTTCCTGACTTAAAAGGTCCATGTCTTGCTTTACAAGGTGAAGAAACCCCCAAAAAGTAAAATATACACATTCTCTCAAAGCTAAATTTGCCAAAGAATCTACGATACACAATCACCTTCTATCTACGATACACAATCACCTTCATACCTTCTATCTACGATACACAATCACCTTCTCCCTTACAACCTACAAAAAAAATTAACACATTTATAACATGCAAAGTTTGTAGGCATGACTAGAGATGCCAAGGCCTCAAACAAAACAGTGTAGCATTTTGACACTGTAAGTGTATTATTCCAAATTAAAGCACAGCACACCTAAACAACATCATTTGATCACTTTCAGTCGCACTTCGCTTCACACTCAACATGATTACGGACTAAGAAGATGGAAATCTTTCTAGTAAGTGCATGGTTTTGACTTCACTTATAAACAAAAAATGGCAAAAAACCCCCCCAAAAAAAAACCGAATGATAAGGCAGCAAAATAATGTTTGTCTGTAACAATTTTTTCTGCTTTTTCTCCCCCCCCCTCACTCAATTTATTCACTCTTTTTTTTTTTTTTTTCAATGAAATGAGTCTACACTCAAAAGATCTTGTCTCAGTTCCGTTTAAGCTACAACTAAAACCTTGAAGCACTTTTTGAAATTTCATATACTGACATATATATATATATATATATATATTTTTTTTTTTTTTTCTTTCATTTTGACACAAAGTACCAGCATAACATCAACAATGAAATTATAACATGCCTCAAACTCCGATATTGCATCTCTTGCATATCAAAGCCTGCTACCCTAGCATCCAATACACTTGCTCAAGCTATCACTTTCTCACACCCTCACCCTCAGGTCATTCGCCCTCTATCAAAACACAACTGTTTACCACATATATGTCACTTGCTGTCCGTAATATAGTAACACAGGAACTTAGTCCTGTTCTGCACTCCACCCTCTCACATTTCATGATTTCCAAAGGTTTCTCTCAATTAATTAAAAAAAAAAAAAAAAAAAAAAAAAAAAAAATCATTACACAGAAAAAGAGGCACAAAAACAAAATCCATACTAAAAGCTTTCTTTTAGACACTTTCCCAGGTACCTCCTTGGTCCCCCCTCCCCCCATCCACTCAAACTTCTGTGTGATCAAAATACATATTCACACACTCTGCTCCACATAAGTACTGGTCTGAATGTTTCATTTTTCACTCATTATCATACCTGCGTTTCGTAGTTCCATTGACCCGAGTGAGCTGCTCTTTGATGAGGTCTGCGAGCCTATCTTCATACTCCTGCGCCCAGTACTTGAGAACGGATACCACAAAGTAGTCGGACTTCTTGCAGTTCCGACACAGCATTGGTCGAAGTAACTCTGCACTGGACTGAAAAACATAATCAACACAACCATAATCACTGAGTAACACACACACACACACACACACACACACACACACACACACACACACACTCTTCTTTTAACACAATCCATCAATGAGAAGTTCACAATGATCTGAAACTTGAACCTGCACACACCATTTTTTATCAAGCAAATAGAAAAAAAACAATGGGAAAACACATACACACTCATATAATACAGCCAACTATTGCAATATTTGGTGGTTCTGGTTATTTCTGGGCCATTCAGGACAGTAACACATAAAAAGATCAATCAGTTACTTTAAAAGGAGCTTGAAATTACACACTGACCCATAAATCCAGCATTGCATGCTGTGATAACAATTATGTCAAACTCTATTCACAGGGACTAGAATGAATCAATGCATAGCCACCACACCACCTCCTAGAATCAAAATTCAGGTCTTGGTAAATAAAATAGGCTGAAAAGGTGGCCAGTTCAGTGTTTGAAAGCATTTCGAACCCTTTTGTGTTACAGTGGACAATGCATTTTCCATATATAAAATTGCAAACTTTCCACATAACATCATTTGGGCTTTCTTCTATAGTACTTCATAATCCTATTTAAAAAAAAAAAAAAGATTACCCCTAGCCCCAAACCTCCCTTTTTCAATTAGTATTTTGAAATTCTGGATTTTTTCCACTAACTTCTGGATTCTGGAAATAATCTCTAAAAGGAATTTCCAGAAAAAAAAACTGGGAGGGTTGGCAGTTATGTTAATGTTCTATGAAAAAGGGAAAAATGAACATGTCTGGGACGAACAAACAGAATCTATATGCATGAAAGTTACTGCATATGACCTTTACTTCAGAAAGCATTTTAACTCGTTTATGGTAACCTACTTGTGTAAGTGATAACACCATACCACAAAGAAAACCTACCTTTCTTGTTTCAGAAGCACCATGAGAGATGTCAAAGCTTCTGCATTTGCTGAAAGAAGAAAAATAACTGTGAAAATTTTGAAATGTCTATAATTTTTTCAACACAAACGAACTGCCAATATCACTATCACCATCATCATTTAAGTTGCAAATTATTGACGAGTTTCTATGCATATGTTATACCTACTCCATAACCAGTCTGTTTCACAATGGCAATACAAATGTCTAAGGCTTGATCTTTTCTTCTTCTCAAAAAGAGCATTCCAAATTTAACGGAGAGAAATTTATCATGATTACAAAAGATACACCAACACAACACACATGTAGAGACAGAAACAGGATTCCTGCCAGTACATACATATGCATCCAGAGGACAGACAGACAGACAGAGACAGCATAAGACTGAGACAAAGACAGCAAGAGAGAGAAAGCAAGAAAATGCACATGCATCTAGTGAAGAAATATATGCACGCAAGAGAGAGAGAGAGAGAGAGAGAGAGAGAGAGATGGGTTACTTGAGTATTCCAGCATAGGCAAGACAGGCAGCATGTGTTCAATGGGGATGTTGTGGGCAGTGATGAGCTGCCACAAGAAATACTGTTCAATGGACTCCCAGTTCAGGCTCTCATCTGCAAGCACCGGCATCAGAGAACATTGTACACAAACAACAAACTGTCTGTCTGTTTGTCACGCAGGTATTTATTTTCACAGCTATATTCTTCTGCGTTTCCCACATAAACAGCATGTCCTGGTTCTCAAAGATACAGACACTACCTGAAATGAGATCACAGCATCCTTCCTTTCTTTGTTGCTGCTGCTGGTGATTCCGGCTCATATTTGTTTGTACACTGCTGCTAAGGCTGATGGTGCTTCTGTTGAATACATGTGTGCATATCCTGTGTTACATGCATACATTTCCTCTTTGAATTACCTATCACTAAAACACATCTTGCCAAATATTACATGCACTTAAAAAAAATCTTTTTGTTTTCTTCTCAAAATGGGAACTGGGGAAAACAGTTTAGGAATGAGACCAAACAAGTTTACACAACATGTTCAGATGAGTACAAAGAGAGTATAACTAGGTTAAAGCTGAAAATATCAAATGGTTCAACTTACTCAGTATGCTTAGAAAAGTTTCTCGCTTGTTAAAAATGATGAGGTGACCTTGCAAAATCTGGCAGATCAAATCTTGCAACTGGAACATACAAACATTCATCACTATTAAAAGTCAAGCGCTAAATAGTTGTACTCTTTATAATACTAGCAAAACTAAATGTGTAAGTAACAGAATGCCATGACTGTGGTTGTCCACTTTCAATAAAACATGAAGAATACTAAATCACCTTGTGAATCCCATGAATGAACCCACTGCAAAATAATATGTTTACTACAGTTTTCAAAGGAAAAAAGTTATAAAACATTTGAATAATCTTGTATATTTCTTGAATTTCTTTGAACAATCTACATATTCCTATAATCATTATACCATGGGGTTATTAAATCACTGTACTTTCTCAACAGGAAATCCTTTTTCAGAAGACAAGATAATTCGTATCTTCCATTTGGTGATTTTAAAACAAAGATTTTTTTTTCCTTTGTTTTTTCTAATGGAATTTGTATATAGTTCCCCATACAGAGAACATATTCTCTTTGTTTACCTGTGTTCCATCAATGCTCTCCACAATCATGTGCACCAGTTCTGAGTTTCCACACAGCAATCCCTGGAAACTGTACAGAGGAAAAAAAAAAAAAAAAAAAAATCATTCTTCAAAATACACAAATGTATGAGCCAACTGTACAGGTCTTAACTCTATTTCATGCAGCTATCGACTACATCCCATGCAGCCGTCATACAGCCGTCCATTCCCTTTCACACAGCTATCCTTTCAATTTCAAACGGCTATCTGCTCTCTCTCATGAAGGCTATTAAGGCCATCTCAAACAGCTCTCGACTCCATGTCATACAGCTAATTCCATCTCATACAGCTACCAGCTCCATTTCATATAGCACGTCATACAGCTATCAACTATCAACTACATCTCATACCAGCTGTTAACTCCATCTTATACAGCTGTCAGCTTTATTTCACACCAATTATTAACTCATCTAAGTCTGTTCACTTCTTTAATAAACAACTGAAATAGATAAGTTTATCTTGAAAACAAGTTTTCAAAGCCGATGATTAAGTATTCACAGCTGGTGATATTTCTGATAAAAACATGTATCCACTGTAAGCGATATTTCACATGGAAGTAATGAAAGCATGCAATATTTGACATGAAGGTTTTACACATTCATAGCAGACCTGTGACATTTCTTATGCAAGTGAGTGTACACTGCACGGAAGCATTCACAGTAAGTGATATTCCACATGGAATTAAGTATTCAAAGGTGATATACCACATGGAATCAAGTATTCAGATATGGTGATATTTCATACAGAATCATGTATTCAATGAAGATATCAAATGGATTTAAGTATTCACAGCAGGCGGTATTCCACATGGAATTAAGTGTTCAAAGGTACCTCTACCACCCGCCATGGAGAAGTGCTTAACATTGCTGAGTCCTGGCTGGGCGGTCATGGGTTTGATTCCCATCAGAACCATTTAACCATGGGAATTTTCTACCCCGATCAGCTCCTACCTGAAACGAGTTTGCTATAGGCTCAATGACAGGAACCAGACAGACGATACAGTATACATTTCTGAGAGAGTGTTGCTAGAATTTCCTGATCTACAATGTAGATGCCTGTATCTCTCAGGCCTGGTTGACACCAGGATATATTATGAAAGTAAGTGTAGAGTACAGCCCTGCCATGTGCTAGTCTCGGACCCAAATAGAAATCAGTAGCCTTATCTTCATCATCATCCTCACCCTTATCGATCAGCATAAAAAAAAAAGTCTCAAATTTTGTGGCCCTTCATGCCCTGCTCTCATGGTGACCTCAGTTTCCACTGCCTCTCCTTGCTTTAATTCTGCTGGTGTCACTGGTATTGTCAAATTCATGGGGACAGTCACTGGACAGACATGGTGGCGCCCTCCAGGAGCACTCACTCACGCTGACTCCATGACTACGCAGTTATTGTCATTGGTAGGGGTCTTAATAGGTGGTGTCCTGCTATGTATATCTGAACAGCACCACTGAACACCACAGATGTGACTCGGCAGCAGTGCACTGTCTCCTCTGGTGGGTTGCCTCTTGACGACTTAACACTGACAGCTCCATGTGGACTGCCGGTGACCAAGCTTTGGTGGGTCCAGCTGGGCTGTGGACAAGAAGTCAGAGTGTGCTGCATGGGTGCACTGCCACTGAGGTGGCACAGACGGTGGGACTAAATACAGGAAAACTGTATGGGTTTACAGGTCTGCAGAGAGAAGTGGCAAACTACTGACTGAAAGAGGAGACAAGAAAGAGAGAGATATAATGTGTTTATAGCCCAGCTGACCGCAAAGGACCAGATCAGCGCTGTCACCCTGCTGAGTTAGAGTAGATATGTAAACAAAATACAAACTGGGAGAACAAAGAGTGCAGGCAAACAGAGAATACAAAACATGAAACACTGACAATAACACACACAGGAAAAACTACAAGTACAGACCACAGAGCATCTAGGCAAGCCATGGAGAGCAGGATGCATGCGCAAGCTACTGACCCCTAAGAACATATACAACTTTTAGACAGGGTAGGAAAAAAAAGGCAAAGAAAGAACCGAAAGAACAGAGCACAAGCTCAATGTAAAATGAGAGACTAGAGGTGATTGAAACAGACTGCAGCAATACTTCAATCGAGTCAAAATACAGAGAAACACACAAACATGGTGCAAAGTTGTCATTTTCATGTCAACTGAGAACTAGGGAGTACTGTTTAATGCATTTTTAAAAGGTCTTTAGTTTGTAATTCTGAAGATGATATCTTTGTCAAAATTCACTGGCCTGTTTTGTATTGTGTATTTTATAAGTGTTACCCTGCTCTTTCTGTGTGTGTGTGTGTGTGTGTGTGCGCACACGCGCGCGCGTGTACGTGTGTGTGGTCTGGCTTGAGAGCACAAAAGGGAGGCAAATCACAAAGAAAGAAAAACAGCACATACACCAAATACAGACTGTGAGAATAGAGAGCACAGGGAAACTTACATGTGTGTAGATGTCTGGAATCAGATATGTAAACAGCCGAACGTCATCCTCCTCACACAACTGTGAAAACAGATATCATATTCACACGAGGTTCTTAAATCAATTCAAAAATACACACACAAAAATTAATGAAATAAACAGGTAAATAAACATGTCTTTAACCTGTTGACTGCCCTTGCACGAACGGTGTTCGTGGTGGATTCGGGAAAGCTGTGTGCCCTTGCACAAACAGCGTTCGAGGTAATTTCATCATCAAAATTCGGCGATTTAAAGAAGGGAGGCATGGAGAAAAAGTGGTTTAAACAGTTGTAGGGACCCTAAAGGACGGTTTCTTCCCTTTCACGGGTCGCTGACTGACCGGCTCGCGTCCGCTCGGACGATAACTTCGGCAAAGTTCGGCTGAGTCATTCTCGGTTCAAGACGGCGAGTCGAGCAGGCAGTTCGATCAGGCGCTTGCCGTTTTCAAACGATAATGGCTCTTGCAGTGCTTCAAGAAGTTATCCGAGACCGTGAAAGCGATGACGAAGACTTCAGAGAAGTGGAACGAAGCGATTCAGAGGAGGAATAAAACGATCACAATCAACACTACCCTTTGCTATCGGAGATTGGTATTGATAATGAAGCTGATCCCCGACTTCAAACCAAGCGATACCAGCGCAAGTGGGCCCGAATCGGAGAGAAACGAGCCGATTCCGTCTACATCGACTGCCTTCCTCCCTCCTTTCGTGAGAGGTCGGGAGGAGAGTCAAGGAAGGGGAGGGGTTCAGGACAACAGCGAGGGTCCAGTGTGAGGGGGCGTGGCAGAGGAAGAGGGTGTGGCACTCGTCAGTCTAAACTTGTTTCAGAATGGACAGAGGCCAGTGCTGATTGCCCAAATCTCGACCTTTTTTTTTCACGGGTGATCCAGGTATAAAGGTGAACACTGACAATTTCAATGGAGTTGTGTGTGTGTGTGTGTGTGTGTGTGTGTGTGTGTGCTGTGTGTGTGTGTGTGTGTGTGTGTGTGTGTGTGTGTGTTGCTTTTGTTTTGCTGCTGTGGGGTTTTGTATGATTGCAAAATATGATTTTTTTTTTAAAAGTTTGAATTATAAGATTATTTATTATACTCATAATGAACAAAATCAAATATTATCTGCAGATATTATAGCCCTGGGTATAAGAAAAAAAACATGCCCAAAAATCTAAGAGATATCTGTACAAATAAATGAGCACTAATCAAATTAGTGAACCTACCGCAAAAAATCAAATTTTGCTCCGGCACACAGAAGTACATAACTGATACAAAATAGTGGCAGTCAAGGGGTTAAGAGAATCATATTAACACAATTCTTTTGAAATAAGTTCTTTAGTACTTGAATTAATTCCTTCAATCCTTCTCGAAAAGATCAAGACATCCATTCAGACCCAAATATACATTAATGGAAACACACACACATTTTGGAAACATCTCTCTCTCTCAACATGCACACACACATAACCTAACCAACCATACATGTATATACATACACATCTCTCTGTCTCTCCCCCTGTTCTCTCTCTCTCTCTCTATATATATATATATTTATGTATGTGTCGTTGGTTAGTTAGTGATGGATAAAATATCTATATTGTTTTAAACAATCAGTATTACTCATTTCTATCACACACACACACACACACACACACACACACACAATATGCAGTACAGTTACAGAACATAAACAAAGAAATACTTTGCAAAAAGTTCATAAACCACAAATGAATACATAAGTAAATAAATAAAGAAAGAAAGAAAGACATAAATAAAATGTACAAAGACATCCATGAAAAATTTTACAAATTTCTGAAAAAAAAAATTTCTACGCATCATAAGAAAAGGTCACTATACCTTCAAATCTTCATTAGACACGTCTTCAGTTCGCTGACCTCCATGCTTTTGCAAAAATCCTTGTACAAGACCATCTTGTCATCACTGTTTTTGCTGAAAACCAATGACAGAAAATCTTTGTTGTAAATCGCCAGTCAGGTGTCTTTTACTGTCATTCAAAAAAACAAACAAAAATCAAATGCAAAACCCCACCTGACACTAAACCAAATGTATTTCAGCCAATTTACGTTTCCCAAAACCCAACTGCCAGAACCTACGACAAACATCTTATCCTCATTCACTTTTTCCTCTTACGGAAAACAAAAACCTGAAGATTTTTCTGGGCAAGTAGCACTTCAAAAAGTAAAAACAATGTGAACGTATCACCAACAGTTGGACTTAAAACAATGTAAACATAATTATCATCAACAGTTTGACTATGTCCTGTAGACTGATTTCTTTCAACTCCTTTCCAGTTTCTTTATGAAGACATAACTGAAACCAGGCTACAGAACATTTAAAGGAAAAAAGATAATAAGGAATACTCTCGAAAGCGCAAAATTACCAGCATGCATGATAAATAAGATTTTGACCTGTTATTTCTCTTCCAAAAATGTAATCTGATATAATTTTGTGTGCATGAACTGAATCTGATAACAAAAAAACAACACAAAAAAATAATGCAATCCTCACTTCTACAGGAAATGGAAAAAATGCAGAGTGAGAGACAGAGGGCAGGAATGAGGGAGGGAGGGAGGATTAGTGAAAAAGAAGGAAGGCATCAAATGAAGAAATACAAACATGGACACTTTCGACACCAAAAAGCTTTTTAACTCTCAACAGTTTTTGAGCTTTTAGTATTTTGCATGAATTTTTCGTAATTTTTTGTAACATTCTGAGCATTATTTCTAAAATAATATTTTTTTTGCGATGAACGTGTCTATTTTGTTTTTTTTTGGGGGGATACACTGCTTCAGATAACAAAAATGTTGTTTTAAATACCGTAATTCCGGGAAAAAACAGTCGATCACCAGTGATTGAAATTCAAGGGAAAGAACTGAAGGGAGTTAAGCCATCAAAGACGCACACACATTTTGGGGTAGGAGGAATATTCCCACCAAACTCGGCCTACCTGACTTTCAGGAAGTAGAGCAGAGGTACCCAGTGCGGGGCTGTTTCACATACATTTCACCCAGCAACAGAAACAGTTGATTCCTGCGATGGTCACCCTCTGCTATATCACTTAAAAACCTGCCACAGTTCAATTGATGGTGACAGCTTTACTCCTCTCAAGAACAGACAGACTTTTCACACACATAAATATAACTGAACTATCCCCATTTCCCTCCCCTTCTTTCCTTTCTTCCCTTTTTTTCTAACAATATCTTGTAAAATATTCTGTATTTTAAACTCTACTTTCTCATTCAATTGTGCTCTGCTAACAAAGTATGAGTGTATGTATGTATGATGTGAAACTGCTCTGATGCAGCATGACTAATGCAATATAATAGTTCCATAGCAAAGGCACGTACTGCTGTACACACACACAAGGCTACTAAAAATCTTTTCTTAGTTTATTGCCAACGAAGCAGTACTAAAAAAGCATGGTCATACTACTATTTTGAAAAATCAGTTTTACTATCTTTTGAAAATGTGACAAGTATTCCTTTGTTTTGTTTTAATTGCATGTATGTATGTTTTTCTACATGTATAGACATCTTTTCTTTGTTTTGCTTTGTTTCTGGGGCTTTTTTGTTTGTTTTTTTCCTTCTTTTATACCCCTGCAACTTCTGGTAACTCTATTCCACAATGAAATGTGTTAACCTCATGACAACAATGTTAAAGTTTAGCAACCAGTGGTATGCAAACTGAACCATCTCTGATTATGTTATATAATTGATGTTCAAGATGTGTGCATATGAGTGCATGCACTTATGATGTATAAATATAAACATACTGTCATTACGCTGTGGTGAAGTGTGTTCAATGAAAATAGAATCTTATTTCCAAGGGGGGAAAAAAAATGAAGGAAATTTGAAACATCTTTCAATCATTTCTACATTCTCAACACTACAAATGCAAAATAACTCACCTAAAAATTACAAACAGTACTTCACCCCTTGACGATTCTTCAATGGCTCTGAAAAAGGAAAAGCGCAATGCATTTACTATAAATAATTAAAGCCACAGAAAGATGTATACCACAACAAAATCAAATTAAGTTACAGACTGCTCTATCACTCAACATTGTCAAATTCCAATGTAAGGATAATGCATCAAGTCTGGAACAAAACAAAAAAAGGTTAGTACAGCCCTGAAAAGATTATCAATCTGAATTTTGCTACAATCTTCACTTCCAAACAAAAATGCACCCCAGATCGGTTCTCCAAAACCAATTAAGTAGCAAGGTAGAACCAACAAAGGAAGATACAAAAGTTGACTGCAGGGTTCGTGGTGAAATTGTGTGTTGGTGTTTTTGTGTGAACTGTGGTGTGTGTGTGTGTGTGCTCAATACACCTGAACAGTGGTCAGTGAGGTTTTTTTTTTTTTTTTTTTTATCCCACTTAATGATTAGATGTTCTCACCCAATTTTCACATAGGCTTTCCTGTCTACACTGTCCTCTTCTCTTCACTTTGACAACGGGCCTATGGCTTCAAACATCAGTATCCCATCTTCCATGGGGTTCAACTACCACCAAAAGGTTTTTATAAACTTTATTATTATTTCATTTTAGCAAGGTAGAGTTATAACATTGCTACCAGTAACTAAAAAAGAAATGAAGACTGGAAACACATTGCAGTGATCATATTATCTCTTCACAAATTATCATTCTGTCTTCACTACTGGACCCTGTGGCACAATGGTTAGCACTATGGACTGCCAACTTGATGACATGTCGTTCTGGAAGCCATCTGTAATCAAGTTGTGTATATGGGACTTCCTTTTTCCTTTTTCACTAAATCCCTACACAGGGCAAGCAAAATTTGGGGCTAAAAATGAGATTGTACAGATAATTCACTTCAGTAATTTCATACAGGCCGTCGTTCAATGTTCAAGACAAACACTGCAAATCTATACATTGGAAGTTTCATGTACTATGCAAGAAAGCATGAAGTACAGACAAGTAGTTTCAAATGAGAACTGATTTCAAAAGACTATTCCAAGAAACGAAATGAACATGGAATGGCAAAATCTGCCATCCTGCCCCTTTGTTTTGCTTTAAACTTCAGTTAGAAAAAAAAAAAAAAGGACAGCTAGTTTATGGACTGAATTTTAGCACAGAAGTAGCCTAAAAGACAGCAAAGCACAACACGTGTATATGAACACTCACTGTTCTGTGTCCTCATCATTAACTCCCTGAGGAAAGACGTTGTTGAACTGATCGCTCAAGATGTGACATAGACATGCGGCAAGAGCGCTGGCAGCATCCTGGTCAAAGTCATCCTGCAGCAATACATGCAACAAGAAGAGTAAGATCAAATCTCTCAGGGAACTAGGCAGACAAGTAACAATCAAGATAATAAGCCCTTTATTAGCTTGCAACTTTCAGAACTTCTGACCTTCCAATTCATGCAACATAACATTCAGCAAACTATCACTTCAAAACAGGAACAACGAAGAATATTCTTTGGCAGGCCTTATTTGAAATCCGTCTTCATTCAAAGGAAGAAGACAGAAATGCCGGTAAAATTTTATCGTACTCTGGCTCTTATTCACAGAGCAATTTCAAACCTTTTCAACCACTTACTCACTTTGTATAGACCATTTTCCCATATCTTTCAATCTACCAACAGAATTTACATTGACAGAGGACAATCTATCAAACCCTACTGCTGATGATTTAACGACTTAGGCACCATTAAATTGACAACTCAGACATCAAGTGTTTGAAGTTGCTTCAACTTTATGGGGTCACAGGTTACCCGACCAAATGTGGCGAGTCACCACTGATTCAACATGCAATGGATGACAACAAACTAGACATACACATCAGCAACAATCAGAGACAGGTCTCTCAAACTACATCCGTCACAGGACTTTCACACAAAAATCTAAAATGTAATATGGTTATGCATTAAAAACAAAAAAAACAAAAATCAACCAGTTCCCAGCTTAATGACTTTGTCAGGCACTCTAGAAAATGAAATGAGGAGTCCATACATCATATGTCCAAGTAACCATTGTAGGTTGAGATTATATACCAGGATAGTACTTTTCTTTTTAGCAAACCTTCTGGTCAGTAAGATGTTAATTTGGTTTTGACCAGCATGAATGTATCTGTCATCTTCTTGATGTACAGTCTGAATCAGATCCATACACATCTGCCAAAACAGTTCTAAGCAAGCAAACATAGGTCTGACAAGACAAATACCAACTGAAACTGGAGCACCGATAATACAAAACACCAAAAACAGAATTTTATTTTTCTTTTTAACATGACTTTGTTCAATATGACAGCCTTATATTGAGCTGGTAATGCAGATGAGGAGCACAAACATACTTACATCCTGTATGACATCCCCCAAGAGTTCACTTAATACATCACAGCGTTTTTCTTGGTTCCTGAAAAGAAGAGAAATTAAGCCTGTCAAACAGAGATATAACGTTAAAGACGCTCTCAATATAAAATCTTACATATGTTAGTTATAAACATCTATTCATACTGTCACATGATAACATGTCTTCAAGGCATGTTCATCTGAGAATTTATTTTCAAAAATGATGGAAATTATCTGAAAAAAAAACAAAAAAAAAAAACCCATAATATTAACTAAAAAAGAAATGTAGTAATAGCAAAACTAAAATACTATTACACTGAAATCGGTCCATCAATGACATCAACATGTTGCCCAGCTGCCATTTTTCATTTCGAGTTATTTGAAAGCAATCAGTGAAAAACAAAATACAATTTTTACATCAAATGAAAAAAAAAAAAAATTTTAATACATTTATTTGCTTTATTTCTGATTATCCACAGGATTTGACCCAACAGTCGGACAAATAATTCTGTGAATATTAGCACCTGTGCTCGCGATTCGAAATTCAACCAAGTCATCGTTTTTCAACCAAGATAATACAGAAATTTATCTTATTTCCGTTTGAAGCATCCATTCAAACTTGATAATCGCATCCTTCTCACTGCTTTTCAAATAAATCTTGGTTGGTTTGTAATCGCGCACATTCAAACATATGTAAAAATTTCATTACAACTTAAACTCTGGCAGCTGATAAAGATTTTCAATTTACGTCAACTTTCTGGATGTCAACCCCCCCAAGAATTCATTCCCAAATACATCACTTCTGCTTAAAAATCACAGCTGAAGTTAAATATCCAAATACAATTGCTATTTCCAAGAAGTTCTACTGACACTGGTGTTGTCATTTTTCAACAAAACCACTACACCCGCCATTTATAATGAAAGGTTTGGTTTCTCTGTAAAAACCGTCCAAACAGTTCCATTAACGCTTGGAAGGCAGATGACAACTGATATCAAAACATTACTGAATCATCACTGCTTCCAGCTGAAGGATAACAGGAAGATATGAAAGCAAACGAAAAAGCAATGATCTACAGCTGAAATTCTCAAAAACATGAATACTGACATTGTAAGAGAGTTATTCAACTGAATGAGAAGACTGAACACTGGTTTGAACTAGTTTTAACAACAGGATAGTTTTCTCTGTTTTGAATTGTTTACATTTTCTATTGATCATGCATAAACTACAGTTTGGAAGAGGCAGTCATCTTGACAGATAAGTGAAAAAAAAAAACAGTTTGATACTGACAGATCTCTCTCGTTTACACACACACACACACACACACACACACACACACACACACACACACACACACACACACACACAAAATCAAAGTAACAATCCACAAAGCTTATAGTAACGTGGACTCACTTTTCATTCTGAAGAGAGATGACTAATTCCCTGACTTCTGGCATCATGTGGCCAAAATGCTCTGAAATATCAACCTGTTTTTCAGGAGGGGGCTCTCGTATGGGCAGAAACATTGAGTCATCTTCCTGCAATTTACCTGCAGAGAGAGAACAGCACTGTCACTGCCTGATCAAATCTCTGGTCTGGCCTCCATACATTCTTTCGTAATCTAGCAGTTTAATAAAGGTACAGGAAGTAACTCTCCTGGCCACTTAGCTTATCTCTGTATTTCAGCTTATTTCTGCATTTCAGAAAAACACCAAGAACTTCCTCAACCTATGTAGGAGAATGTCTATAACGGATATACTGAATTTGAGTCTTTCACATCCCAACCCGCCACCCCACATAGCTTTGATGCATTCAAAAGGAAACAATACACATAGCCTAACTGATGAATAAGCAATGAAGCCCAGAAGTCACACTCAGTGCATTCAGGTCCAGTCTGAAATCAACTTTGTATGTAATCATTGTTAAGAAAAAATGCTGAACGACAGCTGGATCCTGTCAATAAAACTACAACACTTATCTTTGACTACTTTGGTTTGGGCATCAAAGTAAAGATGGAAAATTACCCTACAACATGCACCAGTTGGGAATTTTGAAACGATGCAGGGATACAGTTCTCATCTGCAAGCACCTCCATCAAGAACTGTTTTCAACTGTGAAAGAGGATGTTATTCTGACATAAAACTGAAAGTCAATGTAATGAGGCCAGTTGCTAGGGTGATCAAGCATGTCAGATAGGTGTGTGTTACATGTGGAAGCTCAAGCTGAATGGCGAAGTAAAACAAAAAAAAAAGACTTTAGATATGAATAATGGTTAATGTGTTGCTAAGGCTTGGGTAAAAAAAAAAAATTGTCCCGATTGGCTGGCTACACTTCAACACTTATTAACTTCTTTGCTATTGGACTACACTGAAAGCAGATTGCGTGCACAGATTTAAAATGGAATGTCTTAACTTAATGTCCCACATAATATACAAAACTGACCGACTGAAACAAGGGTATGGCAGATAAACCTCATGATGAGAGTGAACAGGACAAAGGCTGGTACCTGTTGACTTGATCTTTGTCCACCACATCCCCCCTCACGAGGATACTAAAGTCCCTACTGACAAGTACACTTGACAGCAAAACATTACTGAGAGTGAGAGATGACTAATTCCCTGACTTCTGGTATCATGTGGCCAAAATGCTCTGAAATATCAACCAAATTAACAAACTTCGAAGCCAGGGATGGTAAATACAAAAGTCTGAATACTGAAAGGTAACTTGTGCTTCTACTGTGTGAAAATAAACATCACAATATCGTTTCAGAGTTCACAACTTCACAGCCCCTTCTACCAGACCATGGACAAAAACAACAACACTTCTTCACTGCAAAATTTAGAAAGAGTGGGGGTTAGTTGCCGCCAAGGACATTGACAAAACCTCACTGACCACTGGAGGGTCTTCACCATACAGCAGCCTCCGTCAGTACCTCCAGGACTCCTGCCTAAGTAAACGAAGAAGAAGACCATCACTGTGGGACTGAACAGGATGCTCCAGACTGTCACATCACATCTCCACAATATTCTACACTGGCGAGTCTTCATTATATCCATGCCGCCCCGGTGACAGCGGAACATTCCCAGCGGCACTATAAGTGGAACCCTGGCCTGCCAACTCACCAATGGGTGCAAAACTCTACTGACCACTAGAGGGCTTTCACCATGCAGCAGCCTTTGCAGTGTCTCCAGGATTCCTGCCTAAGTGAACGGAGAAGAAGACCTTATATATGTGTGTATGTGCGTGTGTGAATATGTGTGACAACCTTCCACAGTTAGTCTTACCATCATACCTCACCCATATACTGTGTTTACATGTGGTCTCCCCCCCCCCTCTTCCTTGTGTGTGTATGTATGTGTGTGTGTTTGTGTGTGTGTGTGTGTGTGTGTGTGAGAGAGAGAGAGAGAGAGAGAGAGAGAGAGAGAGAGAGAGTGTGTAACATGATACCCCTGTTTCTCATTGAGCACTGCTATCTATCTTTTCTCAACCAACATCAGCACATTAACGCCAACACATTATTTCATCTGTTACAATAAACATCATCCACACAGCGTTGTTTACTTTTTCAACAGCACTATTTGTATAAAACCTCCCACACCCACCCCCCACCTCACAGTGGATGGAGATATATGAGCTCTCCTTCTCTTGCCCCCCCCCCCCCCCCCCCCCCCCCCCCACACATACTACCCTCCTCCCCACCCACACCCTCTCTTTTTTTTTTCTTTTTTTTTTAAGTTAGTTACTCTCATGTTATTCTTCTACTTATTTATTATAATTACTAGCACTATCATTATTGCTATTACCATCCCTTATATATATATATAAATTTTTTTTTTTTTTTTGTTTTGTTTTTTTTTTTAATATATAAAAAAAAAATATATATATATATACATATATATATATATATATATACACACACACACACACACACACACATATATATATCTCACCCCTCCCCTCCCTCCCCTCTTAGCATTATTATCAATCCATCTTAACCACAACCGTCACATATACCACCCCACCCACCAAACTAACCACACAACACCATCATCTCACCTCCTCCCTCCCTCCACGCACGCCCCCCCCCCCTCTCCTTTTCCTCTCCCATAATCCCCTCTATCATTTCCTTCTGGCGGCCGTTCTTCACAGCACACCACATGGACATCAGATAAGTCTCTCTTCGTTCTTTGTTTGTACTGTCCTAAATGTTAAATGTGATCTATTTTTTTGCTTGAAGAAGACCCAAGAGGTCGAAATGCATCGTGTCTTGTCCTGTTTTTTGTTTGTCAATGTCTTTGGCGGCAACTAACCCCCACTCTTTCTAAATTTTGCTTCGTTCTCCGCCATCAGTCGCTCCATTTTGAAACTTCCTCACTGATTAACACAGGAGAACGCATTGTTCAGTGTATTCAAAAGACAGTTTCCTGATCCCTTAATCCATCACAGTTCCCTTTCTACTACTACTCACTGAGAGGGAGATCATCTTCATCGTCGCTGAAACTTCCTTCCAGAACTCCATCACTGATGTGATTGCTGCCATTGTCAATGCTGCCAAAGCGCTGCTCCCTGATGGCAGGCTCTTCCTTCACTGTGGACACACATCCAGAGAGAATCAAACAGTCTGAGAGTTGGACGGGATGCATTCCACTACACTTGACTGTCCTATCCAATCTCATATGTAAAAATCCTCCGGCTGACAAAGAAAACTTGTAATATGGCTCTCTTCTGTGACGCTGGTACAAAAAAAATCTTAAACTTTTAATTTCTGGAGACATCTGTGTAGTTTAGTTGTTAATAAAGGTATAAAATTGAAGTCCCGATCAGTAGACCTTTTCTCTGCTGTCTTAATTAGTATTATACAATGTTAAAAATGTCATACCTGAAGTCACCACTATTACTCTAGGCACTTCTTGTTTTTTCTTTTTTTTGGCATTAACAATGATCAAAATTTCATCTCACAAAAAAACAATTCAGAGAATCTGAAGTACATGAATGTAATCATAAAAAAAAAACTTGTATAATGCATTTTGTGTGATAACAAAAATTACTGACTCACATGATTTCTGTCATGTCAAAAGAAAAATACTTTCTTTCTTTTTTTGTGTATGTGTGTGTGTGTGTGTGTGTGTGTGTGTGTAGGGAATACAGAGGGGAAGGAACCATACAAGATGACCACACAAGAACAAAGGCCAGTGTTTCATTTCAGATGATATTTAAAGCCTGTCCACACAGATGGTAAATGCAGTATCATGTAAACAAATCTGAGCTGGCATTTCCATGCAGCTGGTAACAGAATTGAAACTTGACAACTTTTCATGAACAGTTTGCTGCAAAAACGACAGATTGCAGCCGGTGTGGAAGCAAGGAGAGAGATTACTTCAAAAGGACACCGAAGCAGCAGACCGGCCTCAAGGCGGCACAGTGCACTCCTTGCTGAGAGATGGGGAGGCCAACAGTGACTCGCCAGATTGCAGTTCCTGGCAGTATGGGGAGGCCTGGTGATTAAACGCTGCCTCACTTTGATATCCAGAGGCCTGGTGAGCCATGCTTTGCTGGCAGATATAATGGGCGCCTTCTGGCTGTGGGACTGCTCGGCAGAAAAACGCCCCGTCAGCCACAATAGATAGAGACCAAAGAGAGAACTCACTGCAGTGACTAGTCGACTGCTGTCCTGCTTTGTCCTCACGCCAGCTTCATTCTGTTCAAGACTACTGCCACTTGAGCACAATGCCTGGCAGCTTCACACATAGCCTTCGACGGAAATCATGACAATGGTTATCTACACCTTCTGTCAGCTGAACAACAACATCCAATCTCCGACATCCATCTGAGATGACAAAGATGATGACCTGGATATCCGTCTGGGAAAAACACCAAAGAAAAAGACCCTTATTTCACTCTGGGTAGACAAGATTCTACGACACTGACTTCTTGTCTGACTTCGTGTCAGGACCTGGGCAAGTCCCAACACAATTCCTGTCCTTATTCCAGCACCATCAATCTGCCAGACCATCATCATAACAGTTGCAGACCTGAACAGTAGTCGTGTCCGTAAGGGCCTCAGAATCACTTCAATCTCAGTACCTGAAACAGCTAAAGACACCATGGGTGTTTTTCACTACTGACTGAGACAATGCTGTCAGGCTCCAAGTCTATCATCACCTCTACATGAGTCCTGGCCCTGGTCTATAACCAGATCATCCAGTCACAATCACCCCCCCCCCCCCCCCCCCCCCTCAACTCACCAACAGTGCAGAACTCCTGGAAGTTCTGGTGCACCAGGGCTCTCAGCTCCCTGTCCAGCTTGGGGTTGTTGAACAGTGATCCAGGTTTTTGGACGGAGGGTTGGCAATCCTGAAACATCACCACTTGGAAGGCTGGGGTCAAAATAGCTGGCCTCAGGGCCCCATGGATAACACGGCTTTGCTAGTTTAGCAGATTTTGCTCTTCCATGATGATTTTTGGCAGTGGTTTATTATCATAAATCAGTCATATGAAAGCCTGTATGCATTAAGATTGTGACTGATATTTTGTGCATTTCTCTGCACCTATCAGATCACAACTGAATTTTTTTTATTTGGTCATCATGAAGTATTCAGCATCTTCTTGCCTAAATGGGAGCTGATGATTAATACTAAACCCCTCTGATCAAGAACACAGGCATCATACTACATATGTCATAAAGAGACCACAATGTTAGAGAAGACAGCTCTTCTGAACAACAAAATCACCACTAAACAGCAATCAATAGCCCAGACCAGTCCACTCTCTGAAAATACAGTTGTGTACTTTTCCCACAATGATGATAGGTTTGTCTTTTTATCTTTTCTTTCTTTTATTATGTGCACTCTCACAAGAAAGCAAGCAAGGTCAAATATTCTACAATGGGCCACACTGTAGTCACTGAAGCAAACTAAATGATACTGGTCATCAGCTGCCACAATGGTCACTCTTTGGACAATGCATTCAGTTTTGCACACAAAGGCAAAACTGGTTAATTTTTGTTAGCACTTCTTTATCTCATATTCTGTTCATGTTCACAATATTAATCTTCTATTGAAAGGAAAAAAAGTGTACATAATGCACTTAAACAGGTAAACATCACTACTGTCTGCATCTGAAATTCTTAAGAAAAGGGAGTGCATTTTTGGTAGTAATTCTAGAACACAGACAAAGCAGAAAACCTAGAAATCTATTTCCTCAAAAAAAAAGGGACATTTTAAACAGATGGTCTTTACTGAGAGTTTTACTGTGCGTCCTGCATGCGTGCGTGTGAGAGTGTGAGTACGAGTGCATGTGTGTGCAAAAGCATGTGCCAATGTCAAACTTAAATGCATATAAGACTAAATACAAATGAACACATAAACAAGTGTAAAATAAAACAGAGTTAATATAACAATACAGACAAGTGAATTTTCAACAGACAGTTCTTCAGATCTAACAAGCAAGAAACAAAAAATGCACAACTGGAGTCAGCATTCCTTCCTTAGACAGCAGATGGCATTCTTTGATCTTTTAAATGTAAACACAGAGTCCCGAACATTCATATTTACCTTTTGTGAACCATAAAAAAGAAAACTAAGCAACAGTATTAAGACACATGTTAATCTGCAAGACTACAAACATCTCAATTTTAGCTCTGCAGGACTTAAAAATACTGATCCCTCTACACAGAATATTGATTTATTAAACCCACAGACAATAGGAAAACAACAACAGCAGTAATGACGACAATCCTGGCAAATGTAAATATTTGCACCTGACCAACAATACCACCACAAACCTAGATGTCTTTAAGCTCTCTTCACCTAGTCACAAGAGCAAATAACAAAAACAAACAAACAAACAAAAAAAAACACCCACACAAAAAAAAAAACATCATGAAAGCACTTTATCTGTCTGTTCATAGAAGACGTTATGATGGTCCAGTTATGTACGAGTTTTGAAAAAATGGAGAAAAAAAAATGAAAGACAAAAGAAACACACACACACACACACACACACAAATAAAAGAAAATAGAAAGAAAGAAATGGAAGTAGAAAAAAAGTTTGAACATCTAATTTTCCTTTCCTTCAGAGGGGGAGGGGAAGGGGAGGCAAGAAGAAAGACATGTGATGCACTCATAAAAAAAAAAAAGCGATGCACATAAAAAAATAACAACAAAAACCCCACAGACTGTATATTGCAACTGAGGCTATCCTGCCATCCTCTCCAATCCCACCCCCCGCCCCACCTACATTCCCACTCAAAGAGTCTTGCTTATCTAGATCTCTAAACAGGTTGCACTTACTGAAGAACTTCCTTGTCCAGAATAGTTCTGAGTGCAGAGTAAACGCCTTCCCTGATCTCGACTGAATGTCTGGGGCAGAAATTGCTCATGATCTGAAAGGCAACATATGCAGAGGCATATATTATCTCTTAAAAATGTCCCTGATGTTGCATTTCTGCTTATTCATCACGGACATTACCAGAAGGTAAGAAGAGTATACACATAGCATTAAAGTGTTTAAGGCCTGACATTAATTCATTGATTATCAACTGATTCCAGAGAACACATCTCACAATATAAATAGGCAGGATTATAACTTTATAAACTTGGGTTCGTCTCGAAACATCTTCGAACATAACCAATAGCCTGTACTGTTGCTGCCACATATACATGAACAACAGTATTGCTTTCAGACAGTCCATCACAGTCCTTTGCCCAGCAGACAGAAATAGTGGGCAATCCTAATCCTCCCTCCAAATATCCTGGAATATGTCCAGAATTTTTGTGTTTTCATGACTTACCTTTGCTGAAAAAGATTACACAATTACGTGTACGTGATCCTCTGTGCAAGAATACAAATGATGAGGGTTCGGACACACACATTTCTGCACATATAACGACCTGGGTTTAGGAGGACAAAAAAACTCGCTCCACAACCCAGCCATTAGACACACCTGCATTTCAAACCCACACCTTCAGATTAAAAAGGAAGTGGTCTAGCCACTCACCTATCACATCCCTGTTTTGTACTACATCTTGTAAAAAAAAAAAAAATGACAATAACAGAATAACATAAATAAATCTAATTCAATTTTTAAAATGCCAATAATAGAATAAAATAAATAAATCTAATTTATTTTCAAAGAGAACCCCCCCAAAAAGGTATATTCAATCAATCAACCTGACTGGGAGTGCCTACCCTGCACATGAAGTCGAGGAGAGTGGCCGTGATGGCAGGGTGCTGTTTCATGGAGTTGTACATCACCAGGATGGCAGGCTCTGCAGCAACAGTACTTGCAAGTTTACACAACACTCTCTTCCAACACACTGCAGCAAAATGGAAGTGAATCACGAAGAAACCTCACAAAACCTAACTGAAGTGTCTGTTTTTATTTACCTTTTTCCACAACCACTCCTAAATGAAAAGCTCTTCAAAATCGGACCGATACCACCTCAATACACCGCCACTGATCCAGGCAAACTGATCAGTTTGCTAAAAGATTCATCTTTACACGTAATGTTAACAGATTCTACATCTTGTCCATTTACATACAATTTAACGAGCACAACTACTTAACTGCATTGTGAATAAATTGTAGCTCCATTTGTTCTCCTATCCACAACTGCAGCCTTGCACTGTAAAGCACACCTCTCTTTTGGCAAGTTTTTTTTTTAAAGGAAGCTAACTTTTTAATTAAAAAAAATATCAATTAATTTCAAAGCAAGGTGACTGAAGATGGAAACTGAAGCAAATTTTAAAAAAGAAAGGTAATTATTTCCACACAACAATCCAAACATACAGATTACAGGACAAAAATAAAAAAAGCAACTGAGAACCAAACTGGTTTATGACTGCAATGACACTTTGTAGATAAGGCAATGTATGAGCAACTAGGTTAAATCATTCGGGGGTACTGCCACAGAAAGGACATATAAGGGGAAAAAAAGAAACACACCCACATACAACAATATCAGAACCAGATATTCTATTTACACGGTGCTAGATACCCTGCAATGCCGCTTGCAACGGAGAAACACAAAAAGAAGAAAATTACCTATGTTCATAATGTTATCCTTCTCTGCGTTGTACACCAGCCAGTCCAGGAAAAAGGGCCAGTTTGGCATCGGAAGCTGCCACATTGGACTAAGACAAAAAGAAACATGAAATTTAGTCACTTCATCTGATTTCCAATAACAGACTCTGCCTAATGTGTTAACCACTGACTGCTGACACTAAATGTGATCAGATCTGTGGATCTGGATCCATTTTCTGCACTTCCTGGGAGTGTAAAATTTGCAGGCTGTTAAATTTTAATGAAAAAAAACAAGAATCACACATTAGAAAATCAAGTGGGGGTGGGGGGTGGGGGTCCCATGTTACAAAACAAAAATCATCAGGAAAAACTGCTGATTGTTTCATTCTTACCATAATAAGATTGCAACGACTCATTTATGAGTGAAGGCTACCGTGAATGAAAGACACTGAACAGTAAAAACCACCAACACCCAATAATCATATTGCAAATTTTCGGTTCATTTATAAACCTTTGTCAAGCATAAAAACCAAGGGCCCACTGAATGACAGCCCAAAGCACAGCATTTATATTCTGAAACTGATCATCTCTCACTCACAATGTACCTGAATTCTCAATCTGAATTCTCACAATGAAAGAGACATGTCCCTAAAACCTTCCGCTTTGAGGACGTAAAACTCAACTATTTTCTTTTATGAGCATTATAGTTAGCAACAGTCAAGGGTGAAGTAACCAAACAACTTCAGCATCTTTTCAAGGCAACCATTCTTTTCGTTTTAAAACATACTGAAAATATGCACAATATCTTGATTACAGGTGCAGTTTATCAAGTTTATTACAAAGCTGTAAATGTATGTACACAAAAGAATTCTACGATGAAGTCTGTAATATTATGAATATCTGTTTGTCTGTCCTCAAAAAACACTCCCAAACCGTTTCACCACAGTCCATGTATCCTGTCCCCACCCTGCTCTCTCCATTTACCCACTTGGCAGGAACTGACCACTGATTCCATGTTTTTTACATTTTGAATCCACGTCTTTCCTACCCCCGAGTGATTGAACACTGAAAACTGAACTCTCACCATTTGCAATTTCAAGGCTTACTTTGATTTACTCTTCCAGCATTCATATGAAATCTCAAAAGCTCAGGACCCTCCTAGATTGGGCTTTGCTGAGAATCTTGATTTACTTGGTTTTCAACAGTCAAGGGCTGTTAAAACCTGAGTGCGAAATGCCCTGCTAACAACTTCAGTTTTCTGCTTCGGTGTTATGGTTTGGAATTAATTGTGAGAGCAAGCTTTCTTTAGCGCAAGTCACTTTCAGCTTCACTGAGCTGAACTAACACTGAGAATGAACATTAAACTGCGTAAATGTTGGCTTGAAACTACTTCACTGATGCAAATCATATAAATGAATTCAGTTCGATCATAAACATTGATTGCTGTGGCTGACTGGTGAAAATGTATCTAGACAAGGTACTGATAAAACCGAAATGTTTCAGTTGTTTCTCACGAGAAATCGGCCATGCATACAATATCCTACACTCAGATGAACCCCTGCTCTTCTAAGAACAAAACCTTCACCTGGCGATGACGATGTCAACTTTTTGCATAATAATTTTCTTGATGGAAGCACAAAACACAACTGCAGAGGAATTAACTATGAGCAGCGTTTACTTGGGAAATCATCTTCAGCCACCTAGCTAATCGCAACACGACTTCTATTGCATTTTTTAATTGTTCACGGGCCAATAATTTTGCAACACTACTTTTATTGCATTTTTTAATTGTTCACGGGCCAATAATTTCTGACATTTGAATCAGACCAAGATTGATTCACCAACAGTCTTCTTAGAGAAGTAACAGTAATTCAGACTACATTGGAGGTCAAGATGGTCAGTTAAGTTGTTCAAACCACCACTTCAGAGGAGTATGAACAGATACGATGAAATGGGCATTGTCCACTGTAATAACCAACTATCATGCTAATTCAACGTAAGAATTTTCATCCATTCCCTTCTCTCTCCCCTCCCTCACAGCAGATACCCTGCATTAGGTCACAAACGGCACTCCATTTACTCACTGTGCAAGTTGTCAACAGCCAGCCAATGACTGCCCAGCGTGGAAGCACTTTGGACTGTATCTGCTCATTGGACGGATGTAAGCAGACACAGATAAAGCGAATGATGTCACACCGGAGAGACTGGCTTTCTGGTGTGGCCAGATACATTTTCTGAAACCATTCCTGGTAGCGTTTTTGATTACCAAACTGCACCTGTAATAGAAGTGAATAAATTCGTTAAAAGGTGACCTTCACTGTCATGATGGCAACTGAGGTAAGCATTTACAGCACTATTATTCCAATGACATGACATTTCTAGATCTAATTCAAAAGCACTCGCAGACCACATAGTTCACAACTGTGCATGTATGTGTATGTGATGCGTGCCTGTGCAAGTGTGTATATGTGACATATACGTGGACATGCACATGTAATGATGTACAGGCGTTTATCTGAAACTCTCTCTGATCCAGTATGACATTCATCCTCAGCCTTTCTTTGCTGTATGTACCGCATGCGTGCAAGAGTATGCCCACACAAGCCTACAGATCACACACTCATACACACGTTCATGCATGCACACACACACACACACACACACACACACATGGACCCACCCACTCATGCACATTAGTGCACTCACACACACACACATACCCACACACATACATGCACATATATACAATTAGGAAGGTACCCAAGGTTTGACCAGTGTGTATAGCTAATGCGCAGGTCAGACATTGGCTTGGTTGTATCCACGAGTATTGGATTCTCTCTCACACACACACACACACACACACACACACACACACACACACACACACACACATTCATCTCTAATCTGTCATCTGCAAACAACTCGCAAACAAACAAAAGTCCACAAAAACCAGCTCAACAATTCATCACATGACAGCAGTGAACACAACACACGCACCCATACATAAACACACACAGATCTCGCCAATCCCCACCCACATCCACCCCATCCAGCACAGAAAAAAAAAAAAGCAAACACTCACGTGAAGCATCAAAAACCCCAACTTTTTTTCCATGTCTGGCGTGAGGCGAGACAAGATGATATGCCTTTTGGAAGGAATGGACATGAGCTGCATAATACCTGATACAGAAAAGATATTATGAAAAAAGGTAATGATTTTTTTTTGGAAAAAAAAAAAAAAGAATTCTGTGGATGAGAATAAAATGAACTTATTGAACACATAACTTACTGTTTCAAACATCCACACCAGAAAAAACATTGTCCAAAAATTCAGAGTGCATATCAAACACATACCTTTGACAATAATGCGATGAAATGTGATTGGGCAACACCTATAACTCATCATGTTGTTTTTGTCAAAAAACAAACACATAAAGCAAGACAACTTTGTACAAAGAACTTATAATAATTTTTTTTTCTTTAGTGTGTGTCACATCATGTTTTTGTCAAAAAAAAAACAACAAATAAACAAAGACAACTTTGTTCAAAGAACTTAACCCTCTTCAGTATGCACTTATCTGAGCTTAGTAACACCGAAACCATCAGCAAGATAGGTAACTCCATAATTTGAACATGGTTACTCAATTAAAAAAAATAATTAAAAGAGAGGAAAGGAAAGAATTAAATGAAAATAATTTTTAAAATTCCTACAATATATATGTGTTGTTATATTGTAAGTTTGAAGAATGTCACATGAGCCATTTACTCGGGGAAAAAAAAAAATCTTCTTCTTTAGAACTTTCTTCCGAATCGTTGCTCATCATACCTTGAACCTCATCCCAGTCGAAATCTAGGTCACTCTAAGCTTCATCACCCAGCACTTTCAATTAGTCTTATGCCGTAAATTCTACAAATCACAGTATCTCCATCACTAAATCTCATTATAGAACGGCAGAAATCAAGGTAAGCCTTGGTGAAAACCGCATTTTCGACTTCAAAACTTTAAAAATTTCATAACTCGAGAACCACGGCACGCATCGACTCGCGGTTTTTTGCAGACGGTAGAAAATGGCTACAGGAAGAAGGCAATCACATTCTCGCGAGACTTCCTTTTCTACAAGAAACATGGCGGCGCCCATTGTTGCCATGTTTTTTACCGGACGCTGGCAGGCGCTCAGCGTTTTGGCTGTGTGATTTCCGGTTGGGCGCTAGCGGGCGCCCGATTGACAAGAGAGTTAATTAATAAGTTTTTTTTTAAGTATGTGTCAATCTCCTTTCTCTTCGACATTTCACTACATTTTAACTGATTTTTTTACTTTGTGTATTAGCACAATGTGGGAAGCCCACCTTACCATATGCTAAATGATTATTTCATAGTAAGACACGTCCTTTATTTTTAAATGCTACTCTGCATGACAATAATCCAATTTTCAAATTCAAGCAGAAACTTCTTTCACCGCTGCTTCTGCCACTTTCAAATATCAGGCCTATTACCCCCAAATTCATGTACTTGTAATATCTCAGACAAAAACCTGTAATTAAAAAAAAAAACCAAGAAAAAAAAAAAAACGCAATCTTCATAATTGCAATATATACTTTCGCTACTTTCAAAGATATAGAAGAGCCAGCCGTTGGCGAGTAAGACTGCTTCGTCACAATCTTTGACACAGTAAAAGACACAAGGCACGCTGGGAACTGTCTTCTTACTGCTTTTGACCGAAACAGTAACAGACGAAACTCTGTGTTTAACAATTTCTTTCTTTAATTTTTTTTTTTCCGGGGGGGGCGGGAGGAGCGGGGGCTGATTCCCGTAATTTTGATTTTTTTCCTCATAAAATTACGGCAAAATCGTAATGGTAAACAGGTCTGAATAATACACCCCCCACCCCCAAGTCACTACTTCAAAACACAAGTCTTACCCGTGAAGGCAGGGGAGAGCACTGAAGGATTGAGGAAAATATCTCGCCACAGCTTTTCAAACTCTGGTATCCTGGCAACCAGCTGCAGAAGACGCACCAAGTCTCGACCAATCACCATGCACTCTGCCCACTAACATGCAGACAGACACCCTTCATAAATTTCAATGAACTTATAAGTCACTGTATGAAATTTTTCTCTGCCAAAAATGATTGTATATTTCAAGTGTCTATCAATGACCAAACATCCATTTCTATATTTTAATATGTATAGATATAGATAGATAGATAGATTGACAGATAGATAGATAGGGTAGGTAGGTAGATAGATAGATAGATAGAAAGATAGACAGATAGATATAAAAAAAAAGTTTTGTATGTATATATCTTCAGTTTTCCGTCTCAAAACTGTCCAAGAAAAATTGCTTGCTGCACTGTCGACTTCATTTTCTTTTTGTTTTCTTTT
This sequence comes from Conus betulinus, assembly GCA_016801955.1. Classification (NCBI taxonomy): domain Eukaryota; kingdom Metazoa; phylum Mollusca; class Gastropoda; order Neogastropoda; family Conidae; genus Conus; species Conus betulinus. The sequence goes on along the minus strand of JADBJO010002008.1, from coordinate 232,289 downwards.
TTTCCCCAAAAAAGCTTCAGTCACTCTGTTTTTAAGTCACCATACTTTCACCTGTAGAAAATGTGTTTCCTGTCGACAATTTTTGCATGTTTGGAATGTTAAACATGCTTGGAAACAAATCATGCATGCCACCCTCCTGAACATAAGCGAAAAAAAATTACCACTGCAGTGGGGAGCAGTGGAAAATGCTATGGAAAGTCTGGAGAGGAAAAAAGAAAGATGAGAATAAGTAATCATAGTGAGCACTTGTTTTACTCTGCAGAACCATAGATTTGCTGCCTTGTGATATGTTTTCAACAAAGTTCTTCAGATTCTGTATTATCACTCCTGGTAGGATTTAAAAAAGAAAAAAATCTAGGTGTGGGGGTGGCATTCCAAAGATTTCCACCAGCAAAAAAAGACAATATCAGCTAGAAAATACAATAGGAGGGAGTCAGCATGAAAAAAAAAAAGAAATCAAGTGAAAAAAGGACAACTGCCATGCTTGATACATAGATGGATAAAGAAAGAAAAAAAAACTATAACAGTAATACAGCCTGCTCACCTTCTCCCTCAGAAGTGTGATGCAAAGTTCCACTTCTCTCTGCCTGAGGATGGAATATGCGGAATCTTTGTGGTCAATGATCAGACGAAGATAAGTGTACACAACGCAGGGCACCAGGTCTCGAGGGCTAGGACTCTTTTCTAACCACGACCTACAGAACAGCAAACAGAATGACCTTGTCTGTCAAATACTGTCATTGAATAAATGCATATTCTGGCAAACTAAAAAGTGAAATGCACTAGTCTGACCAGGTATACAGCAGATATTCACACTGAATCAGTTGCCTTAAACCCTTTCGATCCATAAAAATCCACATCTAATCATCTACTTCAACCACATAATTTTCTGGGCATGAACAACTCTACTCGAAGTCAGAAAAACCAGGGAGACTGTTTCCTCACAAAAGATAAAGCATTTACATTGCCAATATATATCGGGACTATGGGGTCCTTAACATCATTCACTCTTTTCCTTCATATAAAGGTGGAGCTGTCTTCTCCTGTGTACATCCAACAACTGCTGCTTATGTTTGGTGGGTAACAGAAACATGAAAATAAACAATGATTCAGGGTAACTACAGAGGACATACTGACTGCTAGCCAGGCATTCCTTGCTTTTAAACCATAAAGAAGACTTCAACAGAAACACTTATCCTAATGTTCACTACTCAGTATCCATCAAGACATTCACAAATCCCACCACAGAATAATTAACAATATCATTTCTGACTTCAGAAAGTTTACTTATACAAAATGTTTTAAGAAATGTTTCCATTTGCTTCCAGGTATTCCTGACAACAAAATATATCATAACAGGACAATTTCATGCATAGAACATTTTGTTTTCTTTCAAAAGTATGTGTACACTCATCACCAAGTCTGTAATGCGCACTGACCTGTTCTCCAGAAACATATCCAGCATGCTCTCTGCCAGCCATATGTTGCGTGATGATAGATCGCCTCCTGTAACAATCATCATAAAGATCATGGCTAGAGTATGAAATCTTGTACATGATTTTTACAAAAATAATTATAAAGAAAGTATCCTGTTTGTCTGCAAGTGTAACAAATGTGGAGCTTCTGTCCAGTTGCATATGCCTGTATGCCTGTGAGTGACAATGATTGTATATGTGTGTGCGAATATGCGCCAACTTGCTATTTTAAGCACACAGTAAGTTCACAGCCACTTACGATTTCACATCAAATGAACCATTTTGTGCTTGAATGATCAATCATTCTTATGTTTTCTTTTTTCTTTTTTTTTTATTTTATTTTTATTCTTTTTGCTGTGCCAACCTCTGCGCCACCTCACAGGCAGTGCACCCATGCCGCTCAATCCGACACCCCGTCCACAGCTACATCCCGGTCGGCCCCGCCGCAACCCCAGCACCAGCAATGTCAAGAGGCAACCCACCGGAGGAAACACTGCACTGCTGCCGAGTCACTTCGGTAGTGTTCAGTGGAGCCTGTTGAGTCTGATCTAACATACGCAGGAGGAGCCACAGGGCTAAAGCCCCCTACTGACAACAATAATTGCTTAGTCGCGGAGCCGGCGTGAGTGAGCTCTCCCCCCGGAGGGCGCCACCACGTCCGTCCAACAACAGCCCCCATGGAATCGCCGACACCGTTGACCCCGACGGAACCAAACCCAAGGCCACAGACGTGGAGAGGGCATCGAAACTGAGGTCACCATGAGAGCAGGGCATGAAGGGCCACACACCTTGAGACATTTTTTTTAATGCTGATCGATGAGAATGAGGATGATTAAGATGATGCTACGGATTTCCATTTCGGTCTGAGACTACTTGACAGGGCTGTACTCTACGCTTCCTTTCATAATATATTCCAGTGTCAGCCAGGCCCGAGAGAAACAGGCACGTGCAGTGTTGGTCAGGAAATTTGAGCAACACTCTCACAAACGCATCCATTAAGTGAATGAAACTCGACTGTGTGGTCCCAGTCTTCCCAACTGAGTCTGCAGCAAACTCAACTCTGGGTAGGAGCCAGTCTGGGCAGAAAAACCCACACGACTCTGATGGGATTCGAACCCAAGACCTCCCAGCCACCTACAATATCGGGAGTCCGCGACGCTAACCGCGCTTGCTGGTATTCTTATGTTTTTCATATCACTTTAGCTGTTTTGCAAACTACTAAGAACACGCGCCAGTGTGTCAATATTGCATCATCCTCAACTCAGTATTTCATGAATATCTTGAGATTTCAAACACCCTTTCCCTTTCAAGATGAAACTGTTAATAGTGAACAAGACAAGTTCCAAGTAATATGAACGTATTTCTACCTGTACACAGTAGACTATAGATGCACCAACACCATTTGGATTAATACAGAATCTTTCTGATTTTTCATATGAAATGGAATTTGGTAAAATTTTTTAGAAAAATGGTCCAAACGATAGCTGAAGAAAGGGAAGTTTTCTAAACAACAGAGCTTTCTGATAGAGTGTCTTGATCCAACAAAACGCTGTTGTTTGATGTTTATATAAAAAAAAATCTGTTGTATTCATAATTCATATTACATATTTGTTATTCAACCTTAAAAAAAAAAAAAAAGAAAAGAAAAGAGACCATACAAAAGGACACAGAAATCCAAATGATGGTTTCAATTAAAAATGCAATGCTGACAACCACCAAATCCACTCACCCACAACCTGCCGCAGCAACAATAGGTACAGTTCGTCTGCATCTTTGACATTTTGTTTGACCAACTCCCTCGTCAGCCATACAACCTGTTGATCATTCACATTTAGTCAAGTGCAATGGCTCAGCATTTCTGCAATTTACAATGATGCACAACATATCACCCTCTGTATTCAAGAAATATAATCACTGACGCCAAATTCTCTGTGCTGCAATTTTGCAAGATTAGCAGAAACAGCAACATTTCTAGCGGTACAAATTTTCACTTTCATTTTTCAGTCTGATTTTAACAGAAAGATTTTTGAAAAGAGTACCTGAACCTTGGGAGTTTCCAGGAACCTCAACCACTTGGCAGACACGACGTTTATCACAAATGCCACCACTGTGTTGAGCCCGTCCCTTGATACCAGAAATCATCATGTCTTGGAAGCTCTGTATATAAATCACATGAACTACGTTCACAATCTTGGAAACTCTGTAGATATATCACATGTACCATGTCTACAATATATTCAATGTTCACAGTATACCTGAATGTCATGAAAAATCTAAAGGCAAATTATATATATACCATGTTCATGGTAAAAATGTGGATAAACCTTGTTCACAATTTATTTAAATGTCGTGGATAATATGTGCTTTGTTCGCATTGTATCTAAATGTCCTGGAAACTCAGATACATATGTAGCATGTTCATGATATCTCTAAATGTTTTTGAAAACTCTACAGATAAATTTGTTCCATGTTCACAGGACATCTTGAAAACCATAGACAAGTATGTACCAGGTTAACAGTATATCTAAACATCTCTGAAAGTTGAATAAATAAATACCAAGCTCACAGTATATCTAAACGTCTTGCAAATCACGGATAAATATGCAAAATGTTCACAGTATATCTAAATGACATGGAGATTACAGAAAAACTACATACCATGCTTACGGTATATATCTAATGTCCTGGAAACTGTGGGTGAATATGAGCCATGTTCCAGCATACCTAAATCAGTACATTTCTAGGAAACTGTGGATAAATAAGTAACATTTTTACAACATATCTAAATGTCCTGGAAACTGTAGATAAATATGCCCCATGTCCACTGTATATCTAAATGTCTTGGACACTCTATGGATAATTATGTATCATGTTCACAACTTTTTGAAAACTATGATAATTAAATTAAGTACCATGTTCACAGTCTATCACAATGTCTTGGAAACTCTATGGATGAACTACATCTACCACATTCACAGTGTATTTACATGTCCTGGAAACTATCAATAAAATATCTGTGCCATCACCCATGTTCACAGATCTATCTATAAGGCATGCAGCACATTTCAATTTATGCAGATATGTCATGGTCACCCTGGCATTCTGAAGACCAATCAATATAAAGGAAATTCTTTTACAAAAAAAAAAAAGGAAAAAAAAAAAAGACAAACTCACAAAGTGTTTCTTTTCTCATTTCAAAGAGAACACGCCCAGTGAACTTAGGTGAGGATACACACTCACACTAACACTTCAAGGCCGATATCTGACTTTCCTGATACTTTTAAAATCGGTCGTAACATCAATAACAACAAAAGCATCTCTGACAATAAAGTGTAGTTTAGCTGAAATACGTTGACATACTGTATATCTCTTTTCATGCTTTCCCCCCCTTTTTTCCCCCTGGTTAATCCTTGATGACTTTACACAGAAATAATATAATATGCTTTGTCAAAGTTTAGGTCTAATAGAATTCTACATGTTCTCCAACACAAGAGTTTCAAAGGTCTGGTCGACACAGAAACTTTAACCACCACCTCTACACTTACTTTTACATTAAAGACTACAAGCATACTTTCAATGAACTAACAGCATGATCCTCCATGCAGATTACAATTTTTGTATCATAGGGTTTCAATGAAGAAAGTAAACTCTTTACATCACCCCCTCCTCCCCCTTTTGTCCCCCCTCCCCCCCCCCCCCCCCCCCCCCCAAAAAAAAAAAAAAAAAAAAAGAAGTCTGTTATCCAGCCAGGAATTCTGGCAGCACATTTTTTTTTCAGTTTGCCAAGTACATGAACAATAAGACATTTCACACAAATTGATCATAATGAATATGCTGATGGCTGGAACATAAAACAAAATGTAATTCTCATCCCTGTAGTTGTTCAAGTTTTGTTCTCAATCTATCTTCTTTGGAAAATATAAACAGTTCCCTTTAGTATGTATACATGGGAAAAAGTCATATATATATTCAAGTCTGGGATTGGATTACAGACCTTTTGAAAATTTTGAGACATTTAAAACCAATGGAACAGAAAGACATGCACAAAACTAATCAAAAATATGTACTGCTATAATCAATGGATGAAGGGAAATCCCCCCCCCCCCCCCCCCCCCCCCCCCCCCTAATTCTGCCTATGAGAATCAACATGACCCATATTTTTCAGTGGTGTAGTTTTCACCGACTCACCTTGGGAGCCAAGACTGGTTCTACCAGGATGTTATATAACAACCCATACTGGATGTCTTTATGTTGGGCTTGTCCTTTGACACCTGAAAGAAACAAAAAAAAAGTGAACTGCCATACCTCTAAACTGATGCGATGTTTGTTCCGTCATATGCTTAAAAAAGTGTTGAGTAAATGTTACACGAACAGTCATACCATTCGCCCAAATGGCAAAAGATACTGTATGTGTGCATAATCACCACAACAGCAAAAGATTTCATCTGTATCATGTGCCTACACTTCCGCTAACTTTGAATTCCCTATTGATATTTTCTTTTTGTTTAGGACAAAATATCTTGGTATGGTATATGAGTAAGAACAGAACTACTGGGGCCGCCAAATGAAAGTGTAAACAAACTACAAAACAATGTGTTTCAGCATACAGGGTCTTCTTCTGGCTTAATTAATAATCAAAGCAATCAAAAAGGATGGACAAAGTAACTTTGACTCAAATCTCTTCAACCTGGGTGCAAACTGAAGCGTGGGTGCAATAAAGAAAACTAGAGAACTGAAGAGAGGAGGGAAAGGGTTGCAGGAGTGAAGATACTATTAAAATGGATACATATTAAAATTACATTTTTTTTTGTTTTCAATGATTTAATAATAATAATAATAATAATAATAATAATAATAAATGACTACAACGACAACATTACAAACAACAAATACTTACAATGAATCAATGACAATAATGGTATAATAACTATAGTAACAATAGCGGTAACAGAACAATAATGTTAACTGAAAGGCAAAAGGATGAGGAAGTATAATTACAATAATTAAAAGTTACAAAAAGAAGAAGCAGATGAACAAGAAGAAAAAGAAATAGAAGAAAAAATAACAAAACAACAACAACAATAATAATAATACAGAAAATAGGATATGTAGCAAGATAAAATGTACAAAATCTATAGTTGTAAGTAATACTACTTGTAACAACACTTGCAATCACAATGATGACACCAACATAAATAAAAATAGCAACTAAAATGAAAATGGGAAAGACAGCAACATAAAATCAGAAAAATGCACAAATGCAGATTAACGTTTAGAAAATACAAAATGAATAAAGTTCATCAAAAAGTATGAATAATGAAAATGAAAGCAACAACAATAAGAACACAACAATGAAATGACAGATTTCAAAATAAATCTTCAATATTATAAAAAAAGACAATTTCAACTGAAACCAGTGTACCTCAACAGAACAATGAAACAACAGACTTAAAATGAATCTTTAGTGTCACAAAAATGGACACCTTTTCACACTTAAGGCCGTATAGGTGTGTACATATATATGCATGTACACAGTACAGACACGCACATATTAAACTTGGGAAAGAAAAAAAAAAACATAAGGAAAAAAAGATTAAACTGAAACGCAGCAAATGAACATTCAAACACGCTTGTGTACATGCACTTGTAACATAAATTACACGCATACACACATAAAATATCACTATTGAATTGATCATGATGAATGCATAGATCAACAGCAAAATCAAACAAAAACGCAACATGTTCATGGAACACCTCCTCATCCCTCCCACTCCTCATACCCTCCCCTCCCCACATGCCTACCCCACCCCCCCCCCCCCCCCCCCCCCCCCCCCCCCCCCCCCCCCCACCCCCCGAAAAACTCTTACTTACAAAAACATTCAGTGCATCATGTGCTTCTCTGTCAGACTGCCCTTTCGTAATATTTAGATACATGTTGTTGCCTCTCTCCAGTCTCTGCACACAAACAAAAAGCAGAAAAAACATAAGCAAGAAAAACCTGTTTACACCTTAGACATGCCTTTTTTCACTAACGATATACAGCTGGGATTCAAACAAAATTTCATTTCTACATACACCCCATTTATGAAGACTGTTTGATCAGATATTCAACAGATTTTTTTTTCTTAATGATCATACTGAAAACTATGGAACTATGCTGGTAATAATTTCGCTGAAGAAAAAATGTTTTGGCTTTTGCGTTTCTAAGGCGTTTCACTACAGATTCCAATTTTTTCCATTTCAAGCTATGGATTTTAAGCAATGATCTTACATATTCTCATCATCCGCAAACTGTCCAAGATGTCAAGGGTTCTCATAGCTGTAAGTTTTATCTGGCAACCAGACAGACAGCATTGGAAATTTTCTGTCACGACAGATTTTTACCGGTCCAAAGTTGTTTGCAGGACTACTGTGTCCACAACTATGTGACCATGCACTGTAGTACCTGGTGATCACAGCAAGTAACTAGACCACACACAACACACAGACTAGCCTAGTAGGCCTTTTTGTGACTGTGAAGAAGTTATAGTAGTACAAGAAATAACTGCATGATTTTGGTGGAAGGATCATGATGCTTATTTTTTCTTTTCCTACAAAGCCACAGATTTACTCAAAAAGATACATCACAGAAACCTTTCTGACTGAGTGGAATGCAGCATAAGCCCTCTTTCCACCAACTGCATTTTAGTGATTTCTTCCTCAAGATCTTTATCAATGATGTGTGTCTGTCTACGTGTAACTATCATCAGCTCCCAATTCTTGACTTCAGCACATTATTACAGCACTTGGCACATAACCCTGCTACTTCTAGAGCTCTCCCCCTCTCTCTCAAAATATAAAATATCATCCATAATCAAAACAGCTTCAGTGATTTTCCATTGAGCTTATCTTTTAGTAAAGTTTTATCTCTTAAATACAGAGAATTTTTCAGAATCTCTGGAACCATGTCAATCCCCAATGTTTATTATTTTGATCATAAGGCAACACAGTAATGTTTCTGGTGAAACCAATGTTATTTCTTACTTTTCACCATTCAGTGTTTCTCTCTCATATTCTCTGACATGATGTGACAACGGTATTTAAGCACGCAAAGAAATACAATGCTATGATAAGAAGGGTTGGAAGGAATGGTACCAAGAATGTTGCTTATTCTCAATTAAAATTACAAAATAGTTGTTATTTCATTTACCTCCACCTACTCTCTAGCTAGTGATAAGGAAGGAAGGAAGGGTACGGAAGGTTGCTTAAGGTAATGTTGCTTGTATAAGCCCAGCTGAACAACTTTCCTGTACTTGTCATCAAAGACGGAAGAAGGGTGGAAACGGGTGGGTTACATCAGCTTTCTGTCTAATTGCAAAGTGAAACGACTGCAGGCGGAAATCTAAAAATAAATCTTAAATAAATGTCAGCGAAAATTGCCGCCCAGAGAAACGTGGACAAACGAGTTTCACAAGACACAAACTTCGGCCTTAAGAGCTAAGTGCCGCAGAATGCTACTGTCTGATATGGTAGAGTATATGACGCCAAATAGTTATTTCATTTATCTCCACCTACTCTCTAGCTAGTGGTAGAAGGAAGGGTAAGGTAATGTTGCATAAACAGCCCAGCCGATGAGAAAGAAGAAAGTTCATTTTTCCTGAAACTGTTCTGAAAGGTTCAGGTGTTATGTACCTTAGGCCTATGCATACACAAGCGCTAGTGCTCTGAGTGACTGACAGAAACTAGAAACAGGTTCAAATATGAAAATAATGTATCAACAACAAATACACCACTAACACAAGTTAAGTGCAGTTTCACACACACAGACCTTTACTTTTGAGATCCCTGATCACTTGTTGTGGTACAGCAGAGACATTTCAGAAACTCTCTCTGAATCAATCACTTTTATGGTAGCTCCAAAATGGAGCCCTAAAGCAGTTGAAGCTCAAGATATGATTTAAATCAAGACTCATAAAATGTCTAATGGTTCTGAATACTTAAAGATTTTTAGACAAACACATCTTGGACTAACTACAGTAAAACAAAATGAAGGAAAAACCTAACTTGCAAGCAGAACTGTATAAAGATGGAACACTCTTCTTCACTTAAAAAAAATGACCAAGAAAGACAACAAAAAAAAAAAAAAAAAATGTATCGACAGTGATACAAAATGAAAAGACTTTTTGAAAATAATTTCTGTGACAAAATTAACTCTGCAAAAGCAGAACAGATCGGTTATCGAATTAAATTAACAACTGAGATTTCTGATGCCAAGGCTGAGAAAAAGCCAGTCCCACTTTACTACTAAAGTAAGCTACATTTTGTCATAAACATTTGCCTGAAGTACCATTCCATGATCAACGAAATATCGTATCACAGCATCTGTAAAACCCTAAGAAATCAACACACAAAAATCAGCCCTGGTTGCAATCTTTCTAATCTAACTGACAAAAACAAAATCGTAATATAATATTCAACCTCTTCATCTGGATCTTTAGCTTCAACTGCACTGGAAGCGATGATTCTTGTGTTGGCTGACACTTGCTTCGCAGACTGATCCATTGTTCTCTACCTACGTAGACAGTAAGACCACTTCACACAGCCTGTCTGAAACTCTGTAACAATGCTACACAGCAAGTAACACATCCAAGGTGTCGGTGAAGATAACAGTTTGACTAGTGTTTGAGCACTCTGTGGGAGAACAGTCATTCAGCGATTCACACTGAAGTGTTCATCTCGCGGAGCATGGTCGATTCGGTGTCACCAACTTTGTCTCTACTTGCGAAATCAAACTGAGATTACTGCAGATCATGGCATTGTCGTGCTGTATAGTCACATTCACACATCAGATATCCCGACTGCCGGATGCTGTCATGTCTTCAGTGCGATACTATCATTGTGTCATCGACGAATTCTCTCGTGTGGACAACTTTTCACCAGCTGGGCCACCGGGAAATTGGCTGTCCAAGGGAAGCAATCCAAGATGTTTAAAAAAAAAAAAAAAAAAAAACCTATCTAACGCACTTCAAAATCCTGATTTTATCCTCTCCTCTTTCTGTTCTCGCAAATCTATGTACAGAGTATTGAAGATATCTACTTTATGCACTCTTAGAGCATTGCTAAATGTTCCATGCCAGTTAAAAAGGGCTAAATGGCGTGAATGAAAGGCGCAAGTTGCTGAGACATTCAGTGCATGAGGAAGTCGCAAAATAAGTTCTGTTGTCGTTAAAGGATTTAAACCTTTTGGGATATCATAAACTGATGTCTACAATCTTATAGTCTACTTGAATATCACTGTTTGAACATTGTAATCTAACTGCAGTATACATGATATGAAAAGACTCTTTGGTGTCATTTATCAATTTTACGGCAATACGACAAGCGTAGCCTGGTGCTCTAATAAGATTCTCATTTATGAAATTGATGCTCTGACATGGATGCAATTCACATCAAGTGATCTCTATTATTGGCACTGCTTTGACAGCTTTTTCTACGCTCTATAAACAACAAAAAAAAACAACAACAACAATGCAAAAAAAAAGAAAACAAAAAAGAAAACTGCTGTGTGTGCGCGCGCGCGCGCGCGCGTGTGTGTGTGTGTGTGTGTGTGTGTGTGTGTGTGTGTGTGTGGTGTGAGGGGGGGGGGGGGGGGGGGGTCATATACTTGTGTATTCGAATGCAGTTTATCATATACTAGTGTATTTGGGTGTACAATTTGTCTGGAAGCATTTTTTTTTTCAGTACTCAAAGTAAGTGTTCACGGTTAAAGTTGGAAGTTGATAATGAATTCCAAAGATAAATAACCCAGTTTGAGGAAGAAAAAAAAAAACGAAAACAAAAACAAAACATAAAAAAAATCTTGCAAGTAGTTTATACATGACAAAAGCTTACATGTTTTGACAGAATGTCCTCTCGTTGATTATTTATCGAAAGTAAACAGACTGTCAGTAGTTTTGTCGTATCAGCCATCTAAAATTTGAAAATCTCTATCATATTACCTCTTGCTCTTTGATATTCAAGGCTGGGCAAGTTTAGTGATTTTGAACTGTTCTTCGTGACCACCGATGTGCTGTGTAAATCTTGTCTGCATATTTGCCACAGTATTTTGTATTTCTTCAGATCAGAGACCAAACTACATTCCCATTTACCAGGACTGTTCCAACTAGGGGGAAAAGGTGACATGACGTTCTTGGTTTTATACTTCAGATCACGACCGATTACCCTTGCTATTTTATTTGCCTTTTCAACAGTAGGTCGGTCTACTGTGTGCTGTTCAGAGGCCAGATTACTGTCTGATATGACTTCCATTTTTTTTCTCTCCCACTATTGTGGGTTGTAGTTCACAACCAATGGTTTGATATCTAAAAATTGGATTATTATTAAAAATCTGTCTTTCACATTTTTCACCCTGAAATCCTATTTGCTAGTCATTCAAACCAGTTTTTTTTTTCAATACAGATTTGTCATATACATCTGCCGTGATCTTTAAGAACGATACAATAAGCTTTAGTGTCATCAGCATTTTTTGTTTGAAAATCAATTTTAACATTTGGCATATCATTCATAAAATCTATGAAAAAAGTGTATCCAAAGACAATATCTCGAGGAACACCACTGGTAACACTTGTGGTCTCAGATTTTGCTTCACCAGTACTGGTATATGTATATCTATAAGTAAACCTTCAATCCAGTCAAGAAGTTTATCTTGAATTCATGACCCTTTAAATTGTGTAATAATCGTTAGTGTGTAACTCTCTATCAAAAACCTTTTGAAGATCCAAGCATACGACATCAAAACTTCATTTAAAGCTTTTTTGAGAAATAAGTATGCAACATCAAACGGAATTTTATCATTCAGCATAATCATCAAGTCGTTTCCTATTGCCAGATAGAAAGACAAAATGGGTGCTGGATGGTAAGTTTTATTTGAAATCAAATATGTATTCAGTTGGCTCCTAATTAAGCTCTCGCAAGCTTTGTAAATGACTGATGTTAGACTTACTGGTCTTTAATTACCAAGTCCTTTTGTTTCCTTTTTTCAAAGGTTGGCTTAACTTCTATCTAATTCCGGCTGTAGGATAGGATACTTTCTCTTTCTGTTTTATCGAACAAAATCTTTAAAGGAAATGCCAAGTAGTCTTTTGCTTCCCTCAGGAGCCTTGAGTGTATTCCATCAGGATCAGATATTCAGGTTAGCTGACTTGTTCTTTATTTCTTTTTCTGTAAATTCTATCATCGTAACGACTTTATCCGTGCGTTTTGGAAAAACGTAGGCCTACGAGGCACTTCATTTCTATTTCAGGATTTAGTCCGAGAAGAGACATACACGCATGTTCAATAATTTTCGATATTTCTAGCTAGTTTGCTTTCTTTTTTCCCCCGGTTGCTTTTTACACCCACCCACTTAACCTGATTTCTTGCACGAACATAAGCTATTATAGAATCCATTGGTTTTCTTTTCGTACATCTTAAAAGCATGGTGTGTGTCTCTACTCTGTTCAAGTACTGTAAGTGATATACGTTTTTTTTTTTTTAAAAGTATTTTAATGGTAAAAATATCTAAAAGATATGTATTTTTCCCACCAAACATTTACATGCAAGTTACATCCAAGTTGTTTTCAAGTTTTTTTTTTGTTTTGTGTTGAAGTTTTTTTGCTCAAGTCCATTATGCCAAAGAACTGTCTCAAACCACAATGGTCTACCTTGTTGATCATACATATCTTAACCTTTTTCCCTGTATTAATTAGGACAGCCTAATGGTTGGACATGAGCGATAGGAAAAAACTCAAGGAGAGCTTGACAGCGGAAGGTATTCTGAGAACATCCCAAGCCCACCCCTAGCCCAAGTCTCGACCCTCTTCTCTCTCTCTCTCTCTCTCTCTCTCTCTCTCTCTCTCTCTCTCTCTCTCTCTCTCTCTCTCTCTCTCTCTCTCTCTCTCTCTCCACACCCATCCAACCCCATCTCCGACCCCCACACCTCCACACACGTATCCCCTTCCTTTTTTTTTTTCAGGTATCTGCCGGAAGGTTTCATCTGAAACGCACGCTCATATCAAAGCTGGAAGTCCAATGAAGTGGAGCAGAGGGTGAGGTGACGTGGGGGCTTCTTGTCTGAAGACCGTCGATCTGATCTGCTGTCCAGCTCTTCGTAAAGTTCTTCCCTACTGGCATACATGTCTAGACGGTAGACTCTGGGAACAGTCCAGGAAACGTCCGTGACAGATCGAATTACGAGAAAATATCAAACTTATGGGCTCTACGGGCTGGCTCCCCCGCCGTCATTTCTCCAGCTTGCTTCTACGCTGAGTTCTATAATCGTGAAATGATACTCCTAGGATAAACCAGAAGGGAGAAAGAATTCTGAATCCACCGGCACCATTTCGAATGCTACTGGAAATCCAGAATAGGCTATGAGTACAAAACAACCGAAATGGAATTTCGTGTATATCTGTGGAAGGATTCGAGACATTCTCCCACGAAACGCGGCATGAGGATCCATAGGACATAAAAGAGTTGCGAGAGGACTCTGACGACTGAGCAGCAGCGCGCTGTACCGACAGAAAAGACATCGAAAAACAAAGACCGGGATTCAAACCACGGTGCCAAGGACATCCAGATAATGATTCGTGTATAGGCTCCTGATGCCAAAACAAGAAGCCCAACTTGCCCACAAGAGAGGAATGGGAGATACCTGATGGGAAAAAAAAAATTCAAAACAGGATGGATCGATAGGAAAGACCCCACTAAAGCTCTGGGTAGTCACAATCAGACAACATGTATATGCCAACAATGGAGACATCTGTTGAGTAAAACAGCCAACCTTGAGATACCTCCTCAGAAATTCAGACGCCAGCGAGAATCAGAAAACAACCGGAAGAATGAAAAAAAAAAAAGGTATCTGAAGTAAAAGGCGAACGCTGACTCAGAATTTGAGAAGCAAGGTCTAGAGAAGCTTTGGGAAGATTTGAAGGCAAAACACAGTGCCCTCGGCAGAGTAGAATGAGGAGAAGCAAAAAGCAGGAAGTTCAAGACTGCGTCTTCAGAGACTCCTTCCTGTTCGCCGGAAACTATCTGAGCCGCCAAAATATGGGAGACTCACGGTGTGAAAACAAACACAAACAAAAATCCTCTAAAACCGCATTATAAGAAAACGTAATGCGACTTTCAAAGCTAGTCATCACTTGAAATGCAGGATTTGGTGACGCCAGCAGCACCAGAGAATTATTGTCAAGAGAGCCAGAGCCAAATCATCGCCTATATCTAATGGGATAACCTGCTTACTGCATAAGAAAACTTTACACAAGGTCCTTGAATGGCCCCCTACATTGAAAGAGCAGCATGAAGAAGCTTGAAGATCAGCAATCAACTGATGAAAACCGATGGAATGGGCATTGCAAATGAGGGTATGTCGACTTTCATCGGCTAGTTCAGTTCAAATTCACTTCTGGACGCACACGAAATTTTCTCTGTCATGACAGCTAGGTTGATTAAATACCTCACAGAAAATGAATACCTGACTGTATTAGTTCAGAAAGTATCCCGGAAGCGTATGTCTGTGTAGAGAACACTACGATAATTTGGGAAGCAGGTTTATGGCAGAGATGAAGAACTTTGATGTGGTCTGGCAAGTGCGATTAGATCAGACACACGATTCAACTAGCTATCAAAATGTAAGTTATTATGTCTTAAAGAACATCTGAGAAATATTGATATTTTTTTCTTGGCTTCTCAAAGAGGTTCAATTCAAATCAGTTTACATTGTTTATCGGCCAGTCGACTGTAGAAGACCATATCAGGGCTGTCTCATTAAAGGTCTTCACAAATGAATGCACAACTGACTTGATCAGCATGGTTGTTTGCACAGTAATGGGTCGTGCATTTTTCTCTCCAATACTGTTCGTGTTGGCAATGGATGTCAGCTTGGCGGCAGCAATGAGCATTGCAGATTCACCAGACCTTGGAAACGGATATTAAACATTTCCTCTGAAGGCATTTATGTACGACTCAACAGCCCTTTTCACCAAGGAAGATGAAACATACAAGGGGCTGAAGTAGACAGAAAGTTTGGTCGCCTTATTCGGGATAAGTTTCACACCAAAGAGTCAGGGAGCCCACCCTCCTCACCCCTCCGCTCTCTTCTTTTTCAGAGACGAAAATCAGTTTAAAACAGTTCCACGGTTCTCTGCAGAAATCCAGCCGAGCCATTTTAGCGGTGACAGAAGACACACAAGAGCCTGGGAAGGTGGCATGGTGACTCCCTAAAAGCTACAGAGAGTGGAAACAAAACAAAGGAAACGAGAGAAGAAATTCTGCAGGTAACAGACAAGTGTGGGTTCCCCATATACTACAAAGTATCGTGCTTGAAGTTCATATTCAAGACAAAGTTTCTTTGGCCTCTACTGAAACACGAGTTCACATTCATGACAAAGCTTCTTTGGCCTCTGCTGAAACACGAGATCAGCACTGGTAAAGTGGAATCAATAGAGGCCAAAAGCAAAAGCAACTAGGAAGTCATTTGGTGTCCTATCTAATCTCATTGATGTTGCGCAATACTATTGCCGATCAAAGCTTAAGCTGCCACTGATACCCGCTGTCGAGGAACACAAAGTGAGAAAACTAAGGCTACTAACCCCGTTCGAAGACTCTGGAGGCAAATCTGGAGATCAGTCCAGCCATGCTGAAGACTGTACAAAAAGTGAAATTTAGCAGGCCATGAATGTAGTGAAGGAAACATCTAGGTCTGGCAAACAGCGGGACTTCGGGTTCTTTCATTATCTTGCAACAAAGGTTGCCAGGAAAGTTGGCACGCATTGAAAATGTCTCAAAACTTGTCTCTTCAGATCTCTCGTGTCCTGTCTCGACCCCGACCAGTCAATCATGGCGAAGACAACCGGAGCTTTAACTGAGAAACACTGGAAATCATTCAAACACAGTGTCAATGTTCCACCTGAAAGGGACCTCGACCAACTCAACTTCGTGTTTTTTTTTTACACTTGTGGACTTTTGGAAGAACCCTAATATTTCAATACTTTGTTGTTGTTGTTGTTGTTGTTGTTGTTGTTGTTGTCGTTATTGCTTTTGTATAGTTATTGTCATTGTTTCTGCTTTTATTGCTGCTGTCCTTCTCGTCCTCCTCCTTCTCTTCATCTTCCTCCTTTTATTTGAGGAAGACTAAGAAAAAAAAAGAGAAAAAAAAAAAGAAAAGAAAAAAAAAAAAAAAAAAAAAAAAAAAAAAAAGAAAAGAAAAAAAAAAAAAATGCATATCTTATTCGTCATGCATTCCTTTCTTGCTTTACGATTCTGTAAGTGAGCGTGTGCCCGCACACATGTATGTCTGTGTCGGACTTAATCTGTGCATGCGTGGGTGCGCATGCTTATTATCAGCACTGAAAGCGATATTAGACGGTGTGCATATACGCGTGAGCGCGCTAGCGCAGGAGTGTCTGTGCATGTGTGTGTGTGTGTGTGTGTGTGTGTGTGTGTGTGTGTGTGTGTGTGTGTGTGTGTGTGTGTGTGTGTGTGTGTGTGTGTGTGCGTGCGTGCGTGAGAGAGAACGAGTGCTCGCCCGTGTGTGTGTGTGTGTGTGTGTGTGTGTGTGTGTGTGTGTGTGTGTGTGTGTGTGTGTGTGTGTGTGTGTGCGTGTGCGTGTGCGTGTGTGCGTGTGTGTGCGTGCGTGCGTGCATGCGCGTGCGTGCGCGCGCGCGTGTGTGTGTGTGTGTGTGTGTGTGTGACTGTGTTTATGTGAGTGTGTGTGTGTCTGACAGAGAGAAAGAGAGAGAGAGAGGCATGGGACATAGAGATAGAGAGACAGTGACAATGTCAGAGAGACAGAGACAGAGAGACAGAAAAAGAGCATGTGTGCAAGGTTGTCCGTGTGTGTGTGTGTGTGTGTGTGTGTGTGTGTGTGTGTGTGTGTGTGTGTGTGTGTGTGTGTGTGTGTGTGTAAGAGAGAGAGAGAGAGAGAGAGAGAGAGAGAGAGAGAGAGAGAGAGAGAGAGAGAGAGAGATTATAGAAGAAATGACAGGAAATTGAAAGAACCAAACAATACTAGCAGATCCTACCATGATCACAACAGAACTGTATTTCTCTTAAAGGCAACTAACAATAGCTCACACAATATAACCATTAAGCATGCAATTCTGCACTGTCCACAACACAGAGAACATGGGCATGGTTTTATTCTGAACGCAATCTAATAAAGCGAACGCAGTTATTCTGTCTTCTAAGAAAAACAGTCTTCAATCATTCTATGAACGTGGATATAATGTTCTCTTTTCCTCGCTAAATTGACAAACATTTACATCGTATCATCGACGAAGTGAAACGATGAAAAGATCATGACAGTGCGCGACAATGATGAATGAGAAAGAAAACACCCCCACCACAATGAGAGAAGCGAGAGAGAGACAGAGAGAGAGAGAGAGAGAGAGAGAGAGAGAGAGAGAGAGAGAGAGAGAGAGAGAGAGATGAGGAGAGAGGAGGGGGGGGGGGGGGGGGGGATTATGGAGGAAAATGAGGTTGAGGGTGGGGAGGGTTAATAAAATATGAGATAACAATAGCACATACCACAATGTCTTGATCTAGTCTGTACAAAATATTCGATCTTGTAAAAAAAAAAAAAAATCAGATAATTAATAAACAAATCAATTCAAAATGATGCCTTCATACAAAGACCATATAATTTATCTACAAAAAAAGATGATATTGAAAGTTCACGAGTGTTGATCAAAAACATCACGACGCATTTTCACGATGTTTACTACTGCACAGGTTGGATGAAATATATGAACGGTTTTTTAAAAAAGCGTTTTCCACGCGCTAATCATGGTCACCACACAGATCGAATGGTACAGGGATCGCTATTAATTTAAACTTGTAACAATACCCAAAACACTTATGTACTCTGAAACTCTTAAATATATCATACGGTTTAAACTCTGATTTGCATAAATACCGACGACTGCTACATATTTAAATGTATCAGTGTGCTTCATCTTCAGTCCATTTATGTTTGTATTTCAGTTCCTTTTATCGCGTGTTTATGATTTTAGCATGGGGGAGAAGAAAAAAATAACGATAAGATTTTTCAAAGATGAATACCCGAGCCTAAAGTTTCAGACATCAAGCAGCAAACCTGTGGTTCGTCAAAAAGGTGTAAATGTGGTAGTGTGTGTGAGTGTATGTGTGTGTGTGCGTGCGTGCGCCTGCGTGCGTGCGTGTGAGCGTTTTGAGTGTCAAGTCTCGTTTCATTCATGTTGTTTTATTATCAGAATGGCACCATCTTAGCAACAACCACATGGTCAGGCCTCCTGCTAAATCTCTGAACCTCAGTCGAAAGTGTTGTCAATATTGCAATAGTTTTCCAACGTGAAAATAGCTCGTGGATAATTTTCCTCTTTCTTCATAAAATATCAGTTCAAAATTGTATGATTGCACACGAAATCAAAAGAAATTCAACATGAAGTAGTAAGAAACATTCGAAAGTTTGTCATAACGTCAAACATTCAGTGACACAGGTGTATACTACATTTGTCACATGCTCTCTTGCTTACAAGAAAGGCATCTTTACTCACTCATTGCTTCTACATCTGCATGTACATCATCAGAACTCAGCTGTAAGTGTCAAACAAATGTTAACCAGACTCAAAATGCCAGACACTCGTGTGCACAAAATAAGTAACGATAACAAAAGATTCCACCAACAGACATTAAATGTGTCACAGACACTTTAATACGCCACTTCGGAAGCATTTACAGCTTTTATAGAAGTGTTTAATACCGAACTAACAAGGAAATGTATTATAATTCAATAGCACAGAAGCGCAAAACATAAGAAATCAGAATAGATTGGGATGGAACGGGTGAGAGAGGAGGGTAGAGAAAGATATTTTCATTGACTGTCCACAGCAAGTAAAAGAAAGCAAACATCATCCTGCAGAGTTTAACGTGATAATTCTCAGCAGAGTGTGTTATGACGATTCTCATCACCACTGTACGATGTGGTAATTCTCACCAGTCTTGCT
>JADBJO010002008.1:197809-202809 GCA_016801955.1 Conus betulinus | reverse complement strand
GGCGTAGTGTGATTGAGCCAGGTCTGGTATAGTGTGGTGTGTTTGAAGTAGTAGTAGGGTGTGGTGCAGTGTGCTCTAGTAAAGCCTGCAGTAGTAGTGTGGAGTGGTATGATGCGGCATGGTGTGGGGCTTTGTGGTGTAATGTGGTCTGGAGTAGTATGGTGGTGTGCGATGTGGTATTGTGTGCCACAATGTGCTGTAGTAAGGCCTAGGTGGTGTGGTGTGGTGTGATATGGTGTGGTATGGTCTAGAGAGGTCTGGTGTAGTGTCTGGTTTGATGATGTGTGATCTGGTGTGGTGTGTGGTATGGTCTAATGATATGGAGTATGTGGCCTGGTGTGTGGTGTAGTGTGATCTAATAAGTCCTGATGCAGTGATTTTTTAAAAAAAACAAAATGTGCTTTCTAAAGACGTCATGAATAATAAATGCACAAAAATATGCAGAAAATATTCCAGAATGACTGTTTCCTGCAGACATCCATCCGGGGAGAATCGTTTGCTACAGTTTGTAATGTCTCCTGTTCACATCCATCTGGAGTATCGTTAGGTGCATTTTACAATGTATCTGGTGACAGCAGTCTGGGGAGTTCACAGCATTATGTAATGTCTCTGGAGGCAGCCATCGGTATTTGTAATTCCTCCTATTGACAGCTATCTGGGGTGTTTTTGTTGTGCAGTCTGTAATGTCTCTGGTGACAATCGTCAAAGGAGTATCGTTGTGTCGACATCTTGTACATTGGTTTGTGCGTTTGTTGATTTCTCCTGATAACAGCCATCTGTGGAGGATCGTACTGTGCATTTTGCAGTGTCTCTGGCAGCCATGGGAAGGTAGCCATGTGGAAGTTATTACTTTGCGCATATTTTCGATTTCCCCCGTTCACATCCATCGGGGGAGTATCCTTCTGCATATTTTGTAATGCCTCCTGTTGTGTAATGTCTCCTGTTGTTGTGTAATGCCTCCTGTTGTGTAATGCCTCCTGTTGTGTAATGCCTCCTGTTGTGTAATGTCCTGTTGTGTAATACTCCTGCTCACAGTCATCTGGGTCATTTTTTTTTATGCATTTTGTTATTCCTCCAGCTGACGGCAACCTAGGGGATGTAGTTTAAAGCATTTTGTACTGTCTCTGGTGACAGACATCTGGGCTGGGGTGTTTTATTTTCTGTGTTCTGTCACGTCTGAGAAAAAAAATCTAAAGATCAATGGCCTGTTTTATGTTATATAATGTATAATAATTACATAGCACTTTTTTTGGGTGTGTGTGTATTTGTATGTAGCCTGTTTTCAGTTATGCCCACAAAAATCTGTTTCCTGTTTCAGTTTTCTGTGTTGGTAGAGGTTCCCCCAAGGCATGTGTCAAGTCCCCCTCTGCGATCATCATAACAGGACTGCGCGGTACACCCGACTGAGTGTCATCCGAACACCTTTTGCACTATTACATTAATCCCATGTACATTTATTCCTACACCTCCTCCACCTTTCGCTCCAAACTAGATAGAATCAAACTGTTTAACATCATTAGTAGTGTTGGCCAGGTTTGAAATACAGTTGAAGTCATTTATTTTTGCATTGATATCAACATACAGACGATGATCATGATAGTGTAACAAGAATGACGACCCTTGGGTCTATTCAGTCAGTGTATGATCAAAAAAATTACTTTGGGGGTACGCCAGTTCTTTAATTGCTGTCACACACCACTCACTCGATCCAAGTCACAAAGTCGAAAATTCATTCATGCTCACACACTCTGCGATCAAGAAAATCGGACACAAATTCCATCGTGGTCAACATGAGTGAAACATTCGGGTGAAATGTGATACTTTGGATTTTTTTAACCTTGGATGGTACCCATGCGAGAAAAAAAAAAAGCTCAGGCAAAACGAGACTGGGCAAAACGTGATGTACCCGGACCATTGGGAGAGAGGGAGTGATCAGCCGTGAAGCCTGGTGCTGCTCTGCACTCACCTGGAACATCGTGCAGTTATAGCTGGAGCTCTTGCGGTTGCTGAGGTCGGTGATGAGGGGCAGGATGAGCAGTCCTTGCAGCAGGTCCGCAAAGGCCACGCTGAGAATCAGCATGTGCTTAGAGCTGGACCTGGGGGGATGAGCGATCATCGATAATTACCAGTGATGCTTTAGGATTCACTCTGTATGGTTAATGACAAATCCCCCACAAATGCTCGAGTTTTGAGCCGTGTGAATGATCTTGAGCCTCCAATAATAACTTAGAATTTAGCTATAGAAATAATTTTAAACCCAAGTAACCATTTAAAACTGACCTGTAGGCCAACGAACAATTAAAACCACCAATGATATCTAAGAACTGACTTTTGCATAAACCAAGAAACACCAATAATGTCTTGATTTGATCGGTTGAATGATCATTAACTAGTATTAATGTGTTAGGTTTAATGTGTATGATGAATCATGAACCACTAATAATGGTGTAGGACTGACCTGCACAAATCAAATCAATAATCACAGTAATGTCTTAGGCCTGAGCTGTACAAATAATTTTTTAAAAAAATCAGCAACAGTGTCATATGATTGATCTTTCTGAATGATAATGAAGAACTCCCCAGTAATGCTTCAGAACTGACCTGTTCAATTAATGAAGAATCCTTTGTAGTGCCTCAGAACTCACCTTTCCATATAATCAAGAATCCAAAGTAGTGCCTCAGAACTAACCGGCACAGCTTATCAGGTATCTCCAAAAGTTCTTTAGAGCTGATCTGTACAACTAATCAAGAATCCCCAGAAATGCTCAGAACTGACCAGTAAGACTACTAAAAAGAAATACCCAGAAATGCCTCCGTACTGACCAATACGAGTAATGAAGACCCGTTAGCAGTGCCTTTGAACCAAACTATACAAATAATTAAGAATCCCCAGTAGTACCTTAAAACCGACATGTACAAATAATCAAGAATCCCCAATTGTGCCTCGAAACCGAATTTACAAATGATAATACAAAAATCCTTACTAATGCCTTCGGACTGATCTGTCCGAATAAACAAGAATCCGCGAAAAATGTCTTAAAAATAACGGCCACAAATAATCAAGAATGAGTAATAATGTCCAGGGAGTGACCCTGTTCAAACAATCAATATCCACAATCGTGCCTTAAACGTGTACAAATAAGTAAGAATCAGCGACAGTACCTTAGAATTGACTTGTCCAGGTAATCAGGAATCACTGATGATGTTTCAAAACTAACCTGTACGATTAATCATGAATTACCGAAAGTGTCTTGGGTTTCATACGTACAGATCAGGATGATTCTTCTTTTTGCAAATATCTGGGGTCTAATGTTCTTTAGCGTTTTTATGTCAACTTTTTGCGACGTCTGAAGAAGGTCTGTTTGTCGAAAATTCAATGGCCTGTTTCGTCTTGTGTATTAGATAAGCGTTATTTTGCACCTTGTTTTGTGTGTTGTTTTTAAGTTTGAACTCATACATATAATAGAAAATCACCTGTAACGCCTTACTTTTCTCTTTTGAATACAAAAAGGAATTAATGACAATATTCTAGTTCCAACCTGTATAATGTACATGAACAAGCTCGTGATGGTTTAGAAATGACCAGCAGATCTATACATAATCAAGAAGAATCACCAGCACTGCCTTAGATTAGACTTGCAAGAATGATTATAGATAAACGAATTTGTATTCGGTATTTTATCTCATAACAATATCTGGCATATGATTTATATGAAAAATCAGCAAACTAGTGTAATGCCTCAGGTTTGGCCGGTATGAATAATCATGAGCCTCCAATCATGTCCTGGATTCTATCTACATGAATAATCACAAGCCATTCATAATGCCTCAGGCTTAACCTTTACCACTGACTCATATAAACAATCAGCAACACATCAAAACCAGTAATATCTAGCAACAAATGATAACGATCATGAACCATCATCGATGCGTCAGGATTGTCCCGTATAAAACGGAATACAGTACAATACAGTATGATGCAGCGCAAAGCAATACAATGTAATAGATGTAATGAAACACAAAGCAATGCAATACACTACAATGAACACAACACGATAAGAAACAATGCCACACAAAACAAGGCGATGTGAAATGATTCAATGCAAGGCAACGCACACACTGCAACACACTATCAGACAGTACAGTACGATACCTTGCCAATGAAAACCATACTATGCAAACCCATACAGCACGACGCCTTATGAATTAAAACACACATAATAAAAACAATTAGAGGGAACACACAGTACAACGCTATGCAACACAGAAAACTGTGACACAAACACTTCATTTCTGCTCGGTGCAATATGATTGGATGGCGCGAACTACGCCCAGATACACAATGATTCGATTCAATACAATAGGAATAATCTGGAGATCAACATACAATCCACATCATACCGCCCCATGCCACAGCACATTACGTCATACGACACAACAAAACACAGTACAGCCCTATACCATAGCTTAATAGAGCATATTACGTAACACCACACCACGTGACATCACAGGACATTTAACGCCATCATGCAACGCCAGAACATTTCACACCACATCTCACTGCAACATGTCACTTCACATAACGCTATATGATGAGTTACATATGTCGAGTACTCTTCGGCTGAATCTTTTTCTTCTTCTAAAGTTTGCTTGTTTTTCTCTGTTTTTTACCCTTTTTGTTTGGTTTTGGTTTGCTACTAATTCTATTGCAGCTCCCTGTTGGTTTTGTTTGTTTGTTTGTTTGTTTATGTGCATTTGTTTTCAAATATTCTAAGCACACCCATCTTCCTACCACAAACACATACTCTCTTCCCTGTCCTCCTTATTCTCCTCTGCCCTTCTATCTCGCCCACTCCCCCCCCCCCCTCCCCGCCCTCACCCCTTCCCTTCTCCCTCGTCCCTTTCCTTGATCTTGTTTTCAACAGTTTTGATACCACCAGACGTGAACAACCACAAATTCAGCAAGGCTCAAACTCAAACTGAATGCACCACACTCCTCT
>JADBJO010002008.1:187809-190309 GCA_016801955.1 Conus betulinus | reverse complement strand
TGTGTGCGCGCGTTGCGTGCGTGCGCGCGTGACGCGTGTGTGTGTGTGACGTAAACCGCAGGCATATTGTGAATTGTTTGTGTGTCTATGCGTAGCCTGTATCCATTTGCGTCTGTGATAACATGTCATTGCATATACAGGACCCTGTGAAATAAAGGATCTGTTCAGGATCTGTATTTAAAACACACACACACAGGGAGTTTTAATGACCAAGCACTCAATTCTTCCTGAATAAATACCTTGGCCACAGGGCAGCTAGGGTTGAGATCAAAGTAGAGTGTGTGGACACGCGCGCGCGCGCGCGCGCGTGTGTGTGTGCGTGTGTGTGTGTGTGTGTGTGTGTGTGTGTGTTGTGTGCGCGCGCGCGCGCGCGTCGTGCGCGTGTGCGTATACGTGTACGTGCGTGCGTGCATGCAGACTCATGTGCCCACTTATATGTAATCTCTCTGTCTCTGTCTGTATGTCTGTCTGTCTTCCTCCCTCTCTCTCTCTCTCTCTCTCCCTCCCTCCCTTCTCTCTCTCTCTCTCTCTCTTCGTCTCTCTCTCTCTCTCCTCTCTCTCTCTCCTCCTCTCTTCTCTCTCTCTCTCTCTCTCTCCTCAGAGGATACGAATGGTTTATTGTGCCAAGCTCTTATGCTCCACTCCCACAGAAAATCAATAGGAAACAGGGACATCAATAACAGAGTGAACGCCAATAAGCAACAAGCACTTTGAAACACACAGGGTTGTGGCGACATGGAAGGACATATCCAGGCTGTAAATTTCATTTATAGTAAGCCCTCTTTTGGCACAATGGCAGCCAGAGGATCATTCAGGAGAGCGCAGGCCCCCACCTAGTAACAAACGGATCCCGGATCTGTCCTTTGATCCGGATTCGTTTGACGGCACGGCATAAAACTTCATACGGTTCGTCTTTAGTAGAACATGATTCAATCTTTCCTTAAAATCAGTCGAGAAGAGTCAGAAAAATCTTGCTGACAGTCACAAATACAACAACAATGAAGGTGCAAGTCATTTTCTGGGAGCAAGTGTAACATGAATGCATGTATAGTCGAAAGTTTGCCTATAAGATGCTTTGTCACAACTATTAATACGAACTTCATAATTATCATGTCGCCAAAGAGAGAAGAGAGAGGGAGTGGATTCCTGCGAGAGAGAACAGTGGGAGAGAGAGAGAGAGAGGAGAGAAGAGAGAGAGGAGAGGAGAGAGAGAGAGAGAGAGAGGAGAGGGACGGCTAGAGAGTTGAGAGAGACGGGACGAGAGAGAGAAGAGAGAGAGAGAGGCAAGGAGAGAGGAAAAAGAAAAAGGAGAGGAGAGAGGTGGGGGGGGGGGACACACACACACACAAACACACACCACACACACACAACACACACGACGGACACACACATAGAGCAGAAGGATGAGAGAGGGGGGAGGGGAGGGGGGATTGGAGAGTGTAGAGGACGAGAGAGAGAGATAGGAGAGGAGAGAGATGAGCGAGAGACGAGAGAGAGAGAAGGAGAGAGAGAGAGAGCGGAGAAAGAGGACCTGGACAGAGACAGAGAAACGAACCAGACAGACAGAGGGACTGCTCACACAGACTCAGACAAGCAGACACGATCCACATGACCCTTTCTCTAGATTGGTGAAAAGTGATGTGATTGAAAGATATGAAGGAGACAGCAGGCCCACTGAACCAGCCGTACTATGAATAGCCCGTCCCTTTGTTTGCACTGCTGGGTACATATTACATTCTGTACGTCATGTTGATTGGCATCAGAAAGCTCTCCTCCGTTCCTGGTAGATAATCTAATAAATCAATAGTGGATGGTGACTGTCGTGCATCACATACGCGCGCGCGCGCGCACACACACACACACACCACACACACACACACACACACACACACACACCACACACACACACAAACACACACACACACCACACAAACACACACACACACACACACACACACACACCACACACACACACACACACACAACAACACACACACTCACTCACACACCACACACACCACACACACACACACACACACACACACACACACCACACACACACACACCACACACACACACACTCTCTTTCTTATCTCTCTCTCTCTGTCTTTCTCTCTCGTCTCTCTCTCTCTCTCTCTCTCTCGCGCGCGCGCGTACGCACTCACGCATGCACACACACACACACCACACACACACACACACCCACACACACACACACACACACCACACACACACACAATCGCCGGCAGTCACACACACACACACCACACACACACACACACACACGACGCGCGGCGCGCGCGCGCACACACATTCACACCACACACACACCACCACACACACCACACACACACACACACACACACACACACACACACACACACCACACACACACTACATATACAACCCAGAACCGGGAAAAATTTGAATCTTTCGCTGATGGCTAATACAGGTGTTCTATGTGCTGTACCTACACCTGTTCCACATCCCTAAAATAGTC
>JADBJO010002008.1:170309-172809 GCA_016801955.1 Conus betulinus | reverse complement strand
ATATTAGTAGAAAAATGATTCCAGAATCTGTTTTAAACAGAAAGGCATTTTTTTGCCCATCAAAATTCGTGCTACTTCTTGGGCGCAAGAAGACGCTGTAAGCCGAATGGCAAGGGACTATTCGGGACATCCCTGACAGGCGCAAATGCAAATGTCAATGTGTTGCAGAGTCAGGCGTGCAGCGAGATGGAGGAGGGAGTATTTATAGACTATGAACAGTGTAGGCATTGCAAGATCTTAATAGCTGAGTGTTTTTTTTTTTTCTTTTTGTGTTTTTTTTTCTTTTTTTCTTTTTTCTTCTTTCACTGTTTGTAAAGGGGATTGGATATGACTTGGGGGACGGTTTAATTGTACCCAAATTAATGTATACTTTGCCCATAAGGTGTTGCTGGATTCGATTATCGTTTCAACAGCGTCTCATTTATAATACTGTGTGTGGGGCCTGTATGATTCAAAATATTACAGGCTGCACACCAAAAACTACTGCGCCAAGGTCTTGCTTAATGAATCGAGTATTTATAAACAGAAACACTTGGATCGTACTATGCATTTTTACTTGCCCGACCGAAAGTTGATCCCCTCCCTCCCCCCTCCCCCACTCTTTTGTTGTTGTTATTGTTGTTGTTGTTGTTGTTGTTGTTGTTGCTGCTGCTGCTGCTGCTGTTCGTTTGTTTGTTTCGTTTTGTTCTGTTTTAAATGCCAATCAAGATATATGCTGGACGGTTTCAAGTGGACAGATCATTTTGAAAGGAATGGAACTATTTGAGAATGGCCTGTTTGCAGAAAGATAGTCACGGATGAGCGGTAAAGAGGGAAGGGAGGGGAGGAGGGATGGGTTGTTGAGCTGATCTATATTTAATATAATTTCAGTCCATTTCAAGCTATGCTTAAAATGACTGTGTAGCGTTCTGGTGCGTAAACCTATCTGTGGCGTTTGGCCACACGTCAGCAGCCAGTGTGATGCAGGCATTATCATTACTTATGGCGTCTATGGCCACAGGCCACAGGGGGGCCTAATGACTTGTACCCGCCAGCCATGTCTCTCGGCACCTGAAAAATGGCCGGTGGTATGGCAAGGATGCTGAGCCGATGGTTGGCACCGGTGCCACCGATCAGAGTCCCACCCTTTCTGAAACTGACCCCACGGGGATGAACAAACGAGGAAAAGAGAGAAAACGTTGGTGTGCCCATACCCTCTCTCTCTCTCTCTCTCTCTCTCTCTCTCTCTCTCTCTCTCTCTCTCTCTCTCTTCTTCCACAAGTTGTTTTATGGTATACTTTGGAATGGCATCACCGGATGTACTCTTTTTTCTGTCATCAAAATAAAATCCCAATTCAACATTTCTTACCACATCATTCTTTCTTTCTTCCTTCCTTCATCTCTCCATTTTTCATTTCGTTTCTTTCCTGTCTGTTCCTCAACCATTTTTTTCTTTCATCGTGTTGATTCCGTGCTTCCTTTCCTCATTTCTCCACACAAACAGCAGAAGCGAGTCGAAATGCCAGTATCAGATACAGAACGATTGAACGTACAAGAAATGTGGGTCTTCGAAGTGTGTTCAGTACACGGGCGTCTTTAAATCAACAAACACTCAGGTGAGAGAACAATGAGCGAAATAAATTCATAACCAAATAAAGTACATAAATGTATGAATGAAGGAAGGAAGGAAGGAGGAAGTAAATCTATGGATGAAAGAATAAATGAATGAATAGATGATAAATAGACAAATAAATGAATGAATATATAAATGAATAAACAAACAAATAAAGAAAGAAAGAAGTAAATAAATAAATGAAGAAAGAAACAGATGAATAAATAAGTAAATATATAAATAAATAAAACAAATAAACGAACGAATGAATGAATACATAAATACATACAGAGATAAACAAATCAACAAACAATACAGTGTTCGAACGAGGAATTCAGGAATTAAGGAAAAGAGGACAGGGCGGACGCTAAAATACAATGGACCTTTTCTCCGGGAGCATAAATGACGAGGGATGCATTCCTGAGGCCTGCACACGACAGCAGCGAGTCTTAATACCAACACACCTGAGAAAATGGGCGTCGGAACGAGGCAAGGGAGGAATGAGCAGGCTTAGCAACGGAAATTACCCACCTACCTGACAATTTCATCCGGTACCCCGTGTGTGTTAGTAACAGGGCAGGCGTTGGATGTGTGTCCAGACTTGCACTGGATAGCTAGCTGGGTGTGTGTGTGTGTGTATAGCAGGAGGAAATGTAAAGGAAGTGGCTGGAAATATGTCTTTGGAACACGCGACTAAGTGCGTGTTATATACAGAGGCGTTTGTAGATATTGTATACAGAGACATATATTTGCACACTGACAAACAGACACCGATACATAGGAACACACAGCAATACACACACAAAGTGACAAACGCGTGCACGCGTATCACACACACACACACACACACACACACACACACACACACACACACACACACACACACACACACACACACGCGCACGCACA
>JADBJO010002008.1:125309-127809 GCA_016801955.1 Conus betulinus | reverse complement strand
TTACACAACTGCTTCTACTGGCTGAAAATGGTAATTCATTATCGCCCCAGCCACTGTTCGTTGTCAGTTCTGAAAAAAAATGTAACTTCTTGTTTTGTTTTTTGTTTTGGTGTGTGTGTGTGGGGGGGGGGGGGGGGGGGGGTGTGTGTGTGTGTGTGGCTCAGTGGAAGTGAACACATACAGAACGACTGACCGAGGGGACTACAGCCTGCTTGCTCGACCTTCTATTTTTAGTTCTCCTCTCTCACTTCTTCCTGTCTTTTTACTGCATTCTGTAGGTACCTCCCTTTTTTTTTCTTCTTCTTCTTCTTCTTCCTGTATGTTCTAAGGCTTTTCTAATAATCATATCCACTTTTTACTTCCCCCTCCCCCCTTCCTCCCTTCCCCATTTCTTGTTCTGAGATGTTCGACTTTTTTCCTATTCTTTTACAGAATATTCCTACTTTTTTCCTATCCTGTTACAGTCTATTCCTACCCCCCCCCCCCCCCCCTCCTTCCCCTATATTTATCTAGCTTTTTTCCCTATTTTCTTGTACCTATTCTTGAAATCTCGACATTTTCACGCTACCAATTCTACATTTTGTTTCCAACCTTGTTTTCTCTCTCTTCGACTTACTTTTCCCATTTTTTCCTTGTTGTCTTCTGTCCTTTCTCTATCTTTTTTCCTCCTGTCCATATATTTTCCTGTTTTCCCACAACTTTCCCGCCCTTTCAATCTGTCTTTCTCTTTCTTCCTACTTTTCCCTACCCGGTTTCTGGTTCAGTCTACTGTTGCTTATTGTTTTCGTCCCAAGTGCAGTTGTAGGCCTAACTAACTACACGGGTTAAACTTGCACGCCTGAACGGGAAAGGTAGCAGTGTTTGGTAGTCACGCGCACTGTTCTAATGACTACATGGAATCCCAGCACAGAATATCACATGCCAAAATGTTACTATCCGAAAAATAAGAAGAAGGAAAGACAGATAGAAAACAAGCACTACACACATATTTGCTCGAATTCTACACAGTCTGTGCTTAAATGAGGAAACACCCAGATTACAAACTTAGTATGTGATCACCACTGTTCCGAATTACAAACCAACGTTTCATACGTAAGTATGAAACAATAAGTATGAAACCCAGCATTATACACGTTGAATATTAACCGTAAGTTATCCTTCAGTTGCTCGCAATTCACTGGGCTACCGGATAAAAAGAGGCGTCAAAGCTATATGCTGTATACACGCAACAATAAGCAGGAAAATATCTTACCTTACTTATGTAAACAAACGCGCGCGCGCGAACACACACACACACACACACACACACACACACACACACACACACACACACACACACACACACACATCTATTATATATATCTATCTGTATACACACACACACACACACACACACACACACACACACACACACACACACGCACGCACACACACACATCTATAAGATCACTGTTAGGTGGATAGACGTTAAATAAAGAAACGAACACACACACACACACACACACACACACACACACACACACACACACACACGCACCACACATCTATCTATCTACCTATCTATCTACAGAGAGAGAGAGAGAGAGAGAGAGAGAGTTCACTACTGCCAGATATGAATGATTACAGAATGTCATCGAACTTATTTGTCACAACCAGAAGTGAATAAAGGCGTCGGCATTTTGACGTCAAAGATATGATTACGTTCAAAGAAACTGTTGAGCAGCATAGCTCTGTCACACATGTGCCTCCCCACTTCCCTTCATCCCCTTAGCCCCCAACCTTACCATTTCCATCTATAACTTCTGTATAGCTAGTTAACAAAAGAATTTTATTTTCATTGGGGTCCAGTTTAAATCATCAAAGTCGAGCGAAAAGTTATAAGTTACAGTTTAAAGCATGTACCGAAAGGTCCGTTTTAATGAGAATGTTAAATTCAGATAGAGAGTTAGGTCGTCTTTGAAGTAGTATTCGTACAATGAGTAAGGTGTTTTATGGGGGAAAAAAAAGTCTGTTTTTGCGTTTCAGGAGTTTAAACCAAATCAATTTTCAGGTGCTAATAAAGGGGAAAAAATACGAGTCCGCCCCCCCCCCCCCCCCCCCCCCCCCCCCCCCCCCCCCCCCCCCCCCCCCTTTTTAAATGGTAAAAAAGAGAAAAATGTGCTCGACACATGGCCCATTACACCAAAAACATCTTGTACAGGAAGGCATTTGTAATCAGCAGACCAACACACATTGCCAAAAGACCTGCGGCCAAACAGCACATGCAATCAAAAAAAATATGTGTCCAGAAACACACGCATAATAACAGCTAGTGGGACTGAACTATACACACGAAGTTCTAAGGAATGTGTCTGAACGACGCATGTACTGAAAAGAAATGTGATTTAAGGACACGTGAAGTAGAAAGACATGTGCGTGAGTGATATTTAGTTAATCACAAATGTGTCTGAACGACACATGTAGAGAAAAGAGATGCGTCTGAACGACACGTGAAGTGAAA
>JADBJO010002008.1:35309-117809 GCA_016801955.1 Conus betulinus | reverse complement strand
ACACTGTTTTCGAAACATGCACGGACGTCTTTGAAGTGAAGCAACCAAAAGCGAAAACATCTCAAGAATCCCAACGCCAGTGAGAAATGGATAGCATCCAAAAGTAAAAAGAGGCATCTCAACAAACGAATGAAGGATACCTCAGAAGCTGAGAAGAAAGGGCTAGAAAGGCTTTGGGAAGACCTGAAAGCGCAACACAGTGCCCTCAGCAAAGCTAAATCGGCAAAGAGAAGAAAACAAAAAGAGGAAACCAAAGAGTGCGTCTTCAGAGACTCTTTCCTTTCGCCAGGAAACTGTTAGAGCAGTCAGAATTAAGGACACTCCCACTGATTGGCACCACAGGAAAACTTTTGTCACCCTCAGAACGGAGCACCACTTGAAATCCGGGGCTCGATGCGACCTGCAGGCTCGATCTTTACCGAAGGCCTTCTGTGTCAAGCTCACTAAAGTTTTTTTTTTTTTTTTTTTTTTTTTGTTTTTGTTTTTTACTGGTCATTTATGTAAGGTGACTAATCGAAATCTTTCCTGAAGACTGGCGATTAAAACATGTCAATGTTTAACGTTTACACACACACACACACACACACACACACTCTCTCACTCTCTCTCTCATTAAGTGTTCTCTATCGTCTTACATCCCCGTGACATTTCGGTCTTCATACTAAGTTGTCTTTACATCTCCATAATATTTTGCTGTCCAACTAAGTTGATTCTGCGTGATTGTGTGCGCAGATCCACCCTTCATGTGTTTGTTTGTACCTGGTGGTGTGTTTGTGGTTGAAAGTTTACATCCATGTGCTCATCCATTGAAATGGATACATAGCCTAATCATCAAGTCATTCGAACTCGGACTCGGCCCCGACTCCCCCGCTTCCTACTCCCAAACATGCATGTCGTGTTTGTGCAGGGTAGTGAGCCGGTATTATGCGCGCGCGCGCGTGTGTGTGTGGTCATGTTTTCTTCCTGTCTGTCTGTGTTTTCTCTTGTTCATTCTTTCTTTCTTTCCCTCTTTCTTTTTTCATTTTTTTTCTCGACCGCTTTGAAGCAAACACATTATAGACAGAACATCGATCGACAGCTTCAATTGGATGATAAAGCTAAATTTCATTCAGTTATTTGGATACACACTCGTTTTTCAGTTTGTTTTATTTGTCAGCAGTTTTGTCGGTTTTTTGACTTAAGTATGTATTTAGAACCTTAATGTGGGAAATTGACGAGCGTTAAGATAGTAACAAAATCGACCCGTAACATAGTAACAAAGTCCTTGGGAGTAACTGACGCTATATATAAACCTTGCTTCCCACCCTTGCTGTAACAACAATAAGCATTAGATGCCTAGTATTCATACACAAACAGAAAAGTGAGCGAAGTCAGGAAGAAGGGCGAAAATATCCGTTTGAAATTTACAGGAAAAAAGTTTGAGTAAAAATAGTGATAACTAGAACCACTTTTTCACTTATCTTTTATCCACCGCCACCCCTAACTTGACCCCTAACGACAAGCAACATTCATTATTTTATTATTGTCCGGGGAAAAATTGGTTGGGGTTTATCACCAGCATAACACGTGCTGTTAAGGCGGAGCGCTCTGCGATCCACACATGCAAAAAACCGTTTCCTTCGCTCTCAGAATTTCAACATGTGCCACTTTATTTAATTGCTAGACCAAAAACATGCATTATTTTGAAAATAAAAACCAATGGATACTGTGGGGAAATGCTGTCGTCACTCATTTAGAACCCTTCCTTATGTGGAGAACCACTCATAAGGAACGTGGGACAGTAGAGTTATCTCCCGTGCGCGCTTCAATCAAATCTCACAGACGACTTGTCAGAAGTTTATTGTTATGGAAGAAGATATGGGGAGCAAGGAAGAAGCAACTGTTAGTTCGTCGACAGATATTGAACTTCCCAATGCTGAGACAGCTTTAGATGTCCTGAAGACTAGGGATTGGCTAGATGGTCAAAATTATGACCTATCTGTTGCTTTGAGAGCTGGTGAGAATGATAGAATCTCAGATAGTTCCGAAACAGCATGAGCTCTGATCTGTCTACTCGTAACGATACTACGTAGTCCCTCGCCTTGGTCAGAGGAATGTAAACTGTAGTCAGTCCTGATCACAGTGATGGTTAATGGTAAAACGTTTAGATATTGAAATATAAAATATATCGTAAATTAATAGTTTTGAATTACGTGTACTTGCTCATAACGGAAAAATATAACAAATTAACACACTGGCTAAAAAAGAAATGAAACTGTGTGTGGCTCAGAAGTTTTTCCGATGTGAATTAGTTATTATCATTGCTATCATAATGATATTACTGCAACTATTCTTATTAGTCTACATCCTTCCATTATGATTATTACAATGACATCATTATTGTAAGAAATTCATATTTAATTATAATACCATTATGATCGTTATTACATCATTATTGTTGTCTTCACTATTTTGTTACAATCATTTTAACCTTTATCATCTCCCCTTCAACCTCAATTCCATTCCATAGTGTTACTTGTTAACCTAAGCACAAATTTTACACCCAAATCGAAGAGTTAAGTAACCGTCTCTTCATGTGAATTTAAAATTCATAACAGTATATTAAAATTTAGTCTCTTTTCATTTGATACAAAAGTTGCAGACATGCTCATGACATATAGGAACCGTACTTACTAGAATACAGCGTTAGCCCAAGCATGACTTCCCGACTTTGGCACATATTTGCAGCACATCCCTGTCCATCCCCTTCTTTCTCTCTCTCTCTCTCTCTGAGTATAAAATAGCCATCATCAAAACAGATGACCTTGGTGATTTTCACTCAAGCTTATCTTTGATCCATTGAACCAGACTTTTCCTGTTTTGGTAATCTCAGACCTAACAGATGGTTTATAGAATCAAAACAGCTTGCACAGTCAGTATCTTTGCAGAGAGTTTCTGGTGGTGGATGTCCATTTAGTGATTTAAAATTGATAGTCATTTAGTGTGGTCTCTTTGACAGTGACAAATCATTATTGCAAAAATGGTGGGTGGATATTGAAATGACTTAAAATTCATGGTGTGAGGGCTGTAAGTAATCCTCTGACATGGCATGTAAAATGATTCTTAGAAAATTGCTTTGCATTTTTGTAGTCATTGCATGATAGTGGTTGCAAAATAATAATGAGGGTGACTCCTGTGTTTTGTGTGATGTACAGAGAAGCTGGATTTGCTTGAGACAGAAGATGTGGAAACTACAAGAAAGGTCTGTGTTGAAATAGATAACAGCTTTAAGAATTTGTTAGTGTTGTTTCAGGGATGATGAAAGGCATGTTTTTTAAGTAGCCAACTGCTAACTTGGTTAAAAAGCTTGTAGCTAAATCTTAGTAAGTAAAAACCTTGCTGTAACCAAAGCTTAATGCTGTGCAAAGTAATTGAGCACTCCCTCACACCACCGATGCTCCAAATTTTTGTATGTTTCTTTTTTCTTTTTTTTTTTTTTTTTTAACAAGGAAAAGCTGAATCCTGTAAGGAAGCAGTGGACTTTTCTGCACACCCATACAAAGTGTCTTTTTTTTTTTTTTTTTTTACCTCGTTGGCAGTACAGCCGAGGGTCTGAATGGGAGTGGGCAGAGTTCTCTCTCTAAGAAGAACTTGAGGTGGGGGGTGGCCTGTAGACTGTTATTATGGGGCTCATGATGTTCTTTTCCTTATGAATATATGTGATTACCATATGCAGGATACTTGGGTTACAGACAGAAGCATCCACACACTCTCTCCACAAAGAAATTGTCGCATAGGCACATACACAGTGTTGCTGACATCGATCAGGCCCTCACAAAAGGGGATGGGAAAGCATTTTCAGAAAATGAAGGTTTATTAAAAACTCGATTCTGAACTCCCATCTGTCACTACATGACAGTTATTGACACATTCATTTGTATCACACAAAATCTAAACAGCACACAGATAAACCAGTGATTGCATCCCCTTATTTTTTTTTCTGGGAAAGACAACATTGCAATATTCTGTCTACTTAAGAACTTATGAAAAAAGAAACGGTTGCGACATGCTAGTTTTGTCTCCTCTGCTAAAGCTGTTCAGGACTTTCATCAGCCTGTTTTGTAAGTCACATTGACCTTCCTAAAGGCACAACACTGTTCATGTCCTCCCTATTTGGCCGAATCCCAGTTGGGGGATATTGGCAGTGTAGTTGTACCTTCAGATTGAGTCCCTGGACTCTTCCATTGCAATTCACCCTCTCTAAGGGCTCCTGTCCTGTTGGCCTTTCCTACATGCCTCTGTCGCCGCAAACACCCGCAGTGGCTTAAAAGCTCCATCGAGTCCATGTCAAGGCCCCAACAGGTTTGACACGCCTTGCTGTCTTCTCATCTCCCCCACAGAGAAGGACAGACTGTAGTCAACTATCAAGTCTCGGGGACATTGATTTGTTGTTGGCTTACAAAGCGTACAACAGATCTGGATACTTGAAGGCTTCTAGTCCTGACTCTCCCTCGTATTGTTCTGAGCCCTCAGCAAGACGGAATGATTTCACACTTTTCTAAAGTGTCGGACGTGAACTGGCTTTCCAAAGCATCTTAAAACTGTTTCTTGAATAATCATAATGATGATAACCAAATGATACTGGCGCACCCAATGGAATCACTGGTCATATATACACATCCACATCACAGCCACAAACACTAATGGTTGTGAAAATCTAACCAATGAGTGTTTGACAAGCTATTTTGGTTCAGCCAATGAAAACACTGGTGAACCCTCACAAACACATATAACAATAATCGAAAGAATTGAATATTGTGTGGTTAATGTATAACGCCGCATTATAACTAGTTTTCAATTCCCCTGCGCCATCCATTGTGCCAACAGCTCAGACCTGTCAACAGGGCCAAGACCTAATGTCTCAAGTATTTACTTTGATCCACGGTCCACAAGGTGCTTACCATCCAATGGTTTGAAATCTTCCTGAAGGTGTTCACCCTTGAGGCTCAAAAAGCATGAATGGGGTCCTCGAGAGCTGCTTCACTTTCAGTTTGATGGCTGACACCCAGTTTCTATTGTCCTGATTGTATCCACATCTGTGTTACTGTTATCCACACTTTAAGTTCCACAGGAGAACCTTATGAATGCCATTGGTGGAAAGTGAGATGCATTTCTCTCCCATGTAAGCCAGTTCGATATCAACTTGTTAGTACCCTCCCTGAGAATGCAAACTGTTTCCCAATTTATTCTTATGCTTCACCATCTGATTTGGGGTACCATACCAGTCACACAGTGTGGTATCAGAGATTGAACATTTGAAGAAGCTAACTAAATCTTAATCAATGCCAGAGGTTGGCAAAACTACTGTGAATTTGCCGTAGGAACTAGAAAACATTAGGCTGACTCATCACAAGAAGTGTAATGTTGAGGTGGTGGTGAAAAACATTGGCATCTGAGCAGTCTCATGGAAAATGTTACTAGTCAACGGATTTTCTGATCACTTTTAGCTACTGGGCTTGTGCTTTCATCATCTTGATGTTATGGAGTACATTGGTGATATAATAGTGGCAATGCCAATTGTCACAGTGCACATGCGGTAACTTAGAGATACTTAATACTATAGTAACACTGGTTTGCAGATACACATACATTATGAACAGTGTTAAATTGAAGCTTGATCATGTTTGTCGTGAACTTTACATGTATGATGTCTTCCAAAAGTAATGACTGATAGAACATTAAAGTTATGATTCTAGTCCTCCAAATAACTGAAACAAATGACAGTTACAAAAGCAGTGTGATTTCAGTCTCTGAGGTCTTCTAGAGTCAAAACAAGAAAAAAATGACACTCACCCCTCCCATGAAAGTCTTAAGATGCATGTCTGTGGTACTGGTATGTACAATCAGTTCGGCTGGAAGCATGATGACAAACACTGAGACACTCAGGAAAAATTTCACAATGTCTCAATGAGCTCACTTGTGTAACATGAGTATCACTATATCTTGCGCACACAAGAACAAGAACACACACACACACACACACACACACACACACACACACACACACACACACACACAATTTGATACCACCTCCACACAAAGTGCTTTTTGTTGTCAGTATGAAACTCAAAATAAAAACATCAGGCAAGTGGTTTATAATGTATGTTGCCGTAGATTTACTTACTAATGTTAATGACAGCTGTAATTCATACATTATTCTCAAAGTTGGGTGACTGCATACAGAAATTGAAACCAGAGTGAAAAGAGAATTTCCAAGCTGCCAAAAGAAACTCACAAATTACAGTTGTGAATTCCTTCTTGTGTAATTTCAGCAGCCTGCTAATACTGTTTTTCCTCTTATGTATTATTTGTTATTGATCTTTTGTACTGTGCATTACAATATAGACTTGACACATGAGGTAACCTTTTCATGTTTCAGAATCAAAAGCTTGCAGACAGATCTGTTCAAGATATCCTCTGATCAGACTGTGAAAGAACTCATCTTGAAAAGGTACTTTGTTGTACACTGGGTTTTTTTTCTTATGCCTTTGCTTTGTGTTTTTTTTTCATACATGATGATCAGTTCCAACAGAGTTGTCAAAGTCATTTCCTGCGCAAGTTGTGTTCCCCTCATAGTACTCGGGCTATCTTGTCTTTTATCTCTGTAATGTATTTGTGCAGAAAGTTTTGATGTAAAAAGAAAGAGTGAAGGGGACACGACGGAAGGAGAAAAAAAGAATCACCAATCATTTCCTATTTTTTGCTTGCTGTTTTTTTGTTGTTTTTGTCGTACATATAATTAGAAACAGAAATTCTGTTTCTTAAGTGGCTAGGCATTAAACTTATAACATGAATTACTTAAGTGGCTAGGCATTAAAATTATGATAATCTGAATTACTGAAACTACCAAAGTCTTGCTGTATTGCTTGTTAATAATTTCTGAACATGACAGTTATGAATTAGCTGTGTGTGTGTCTGTGTCTGTGTGTCTGAGTGTGTGTGTGTATTTGTACTGCTAAGCGCTAAATATGTTAGAAAACTGAGAAATAACATGGATTGCAGATTATCTGTATAAATCCAGATGATCTGGAAAAAAAAATCCATAAAGATGTTGCCATTGTCAAGCAGTTTGCAAGAAACTTTTTTTTTTCCTTTTTTTTCAGCAAGAAACTTGTTGAAATAAACTATGCCTACTGAACAATTAGAATTATTTGCCTTAACATTCTGCTGTGCGTATGCATTCGTTAAGATTGTTGAAGTGTTTTTCGGCGTACATAGTGAAGACATGTAGAAGAGATACTGCACCGCCATTTGTGCATTTTACAATAACAGGCTTTCCTGCTGGAAGAGAAATCTAATATTGTGATACACAGACAATTCACTTCCTGTACTGTTGGTCAGTTTCCAGTTTGCAAAATTATCCATCTATCTGTGCTTGCTATGTACCGATCTATCTATACATTTATCTGTATATCTGTTTATATGTATGTCGATCATAGTGAAAAAATGACAAAACAAGAAGTTTGATAAACTTTTCTAATGTTTTGGCAGTATTGAATTCCTTAGGGATTCTCTATGTTCGATCAAAGCACAGATCATATCCAACTACAGCAGGGGACAGACATGAAGCATCACTCACTTGCATTGAAAAAAAAACAGTAAGGATTAACAACAAATTTCTTGTTGTCTCCCCCCTGTCCTTCCCATCTCTCACCCCCTCCATTAATCTTCCCCACACATACATGCTCACATGGGCACCCCTTCACATACACACACACGCACACATATTTAATGGTCACAAGTACGCACACATGCACAGACATTCACACACACACACATTCATGCAGTATCGCTTACAGACACACATGAATCAGAAAGACGAGGGGGAATCTTGATTCAGTGCAAAAAGCAGGAAGACCAGATTGGCTTTTGTCTTTTTCTTCTGCTCAGCATGACTGAATTACCATGCTTTCCTAACATAGAGCAATAGATCACATATGTACTTGCATGCATAGTCTGTCAGGAGACTGAGATGACTCTCTTTGCCATACTGTGTCAGCTGTCCCTTGTGTTCAGTCTGTGGTGTTTGCTGTGCAGTTTGTCCATCCGAAAGTTTTCCGTCTCAGGTCTCTTGTTGAGAAGATCTGAGTGCACCTATTCTGTTCCAAGGCATCAGAGGTTGTCAAGTGTGTGGTCAAAACTGAAATGTTTTGTTTACGAGTTGTTGAATTTGATGTTGGATCAATGTAGATAAAAACGTATGTTTAACTCTTTTTATACTAAGGACCGTATATCCGGTCCTTATATGTTTACAGCCTGTGTATACTAAGGACCGCATATGCGGTCCAAAGCTGTGGTATTTTTCTCTCTGAAGGGAGTGAACCTTTTCTACAAAACTACTTGTTACAGATAGCGTCTGCATACTAATTAGAGTGCAGGTGTACTGGTACTTCGGCTTTGCAAGTTGAATGCTCGCTAGCAGATCTTTTTCACACCACGTCACCAGCTCAGTTTGGCTTGACATGGCAATATGGCATCGTCTGCTACTCCATCAAGCATGAGTTGTGAAAGAATTACTACAAATCGCCATTACAGTGTCTACAAATTGCCGTTACAATGTGACAGAAGCCCTTGAATTGTTGCAAACAATTGATAATTTCAGGGCAGAGGGTGTGGACCATCCATATTTTTACATGACATGCAAATCTCATTTTCTTTGTGATGCATACTGTATTACCAAATAAATAGAAAAAGACCCTTGCTGTATTGTTTCAAGTTTCTCAATCATTTATAAACATAACTTGAAAAATCACAAGTTGGTGTCTGTTCATTTAAAAAAAAAAAATAGAAAAAAAAAAAAACAAAACAACATAGAAATGGTCAGTTTGTGGGGGAAGTAAGGGGAGACAGTAGATGCTATGGAATGAGTTGAGAGAATTTTCTGTTTGTCACACATGTTGTGTGTACTTACAGGTATTACAGTGCAGGAGAAAAATCAAATTTTGTTTCGCATGTAAACCTGTGTCTGTGTCTGAATGATACATTTGTTGTGTAGCTCAAGAATCTGTCCACTACTTACAATATGTTTGCCACAGATGGCACACTGACTTTCCAGATTGGATTGACCCAGGGGACTTGTCAGGTGGATCTGGGAGGATGGAGGGCATAAAAATTGACCAGTGACCCAGCAGTCCCTTCTGCTGGTGCTGGGGATGGGCACTCTGGTAGAACTTTGGACATTTTTGGCCCGGGGTTCACAGTGCTGGTCTGCAATTGTCTGAACCACTCAGCCAGTGGAGGATTACAGGGATGGTGGGTGACAACAAAATGACTGCAGCTGGTAGCTCTGGGGGTTGGGCATTCTAGTGTTTCTTATTTCTACCTTGGGGTTGAAGGTGGATTTCTCTCTGGCTTTTTGACGCTGGAAGAGGAATATCCCCTTGGTCTGAAATGACCTTTCATCTCACTGCTGAATGGATGAAAAGCATTTTAGTCTGAACATAATCTGTGGGTCCATCAAAAAAACTGGCTGAACAGTATGTTCTTTATGACATGTGCAGGGTGTCATGAATGATGATGCAAATAGGCATGGGAATCCGTTTGTTTCATGAATAGATCAATCTGTAGGTAGTTGACTTTGAGGATGATGTGAACATTCAGAAAGGGAATAAGATTTGCAGCAGATAGGGATGTAAATTTGATTGACATGTGGTGGGAACTGATGAAGTCTGTGAATTCCTGGAGGTTCTTGTTTGTGTCAAACCACAACAGGATGATGCCATCAAGAAAGTGCCTCCAGAATGATTCATTCACAGGCACAGGACTGGGAGAGAAGCTGAGGTCATGGGAGTGCTCATAGTGGTGCCAAAGGTTTGCAGATTTTGTGTCTCCAAGTTTGAAAACATTATTGAGAGGACATGATCGATGAAAGGGATAAGTTCTACTGGCAGAGTGTTGGGTAGAGGATTGTCCTTCAAAAGTGAATGACAGCAAGGCGGAAGTCATCCTGAGGTATGCAAGGCAATCACATCAATGGTCACTGATTTGACAGTGTCATCAAATGGTCCGAATTCATGATTCCAACTCTCCAGTGTTCATAGTAGATAGGTTGTGTCCTTAACATGGCTGGGCAATAACTACGTTTGGTTTGAAGCCAGTGATCAGTTAATCGGGACAGGTTCTCTGTGGGGCACCAACACAGGAAATTGTAGGTCTGCCTGGAGGGTCAGTGGTAGTTTTGTGGATTTTTGGCAGGAGGTGAAATTTGTGACACAACACACTTCACAGATTCATCAGGGCCCGTCCGAGTGTAATGTCATCAACGAAACCTTTGGAATGTACATAGTTTGACCAACTTATTGGATCTCTTGGCTATTTGTGATTTTTAGGTGATAGCCAATGTTTGGTAATTGAACTTTGTTGAGCTGTCTGTTCACTTCTTTGATGTAGTGTCATGTGTAATGCACCACCACTAATCCATTTTTGTCAGCACTAGAGATGTGGATAGTGGGGCTGCTCACCATCCTGCAAAGTTCTTTCAAGGCTTCTCTTTCTTCTTAGGTCAAATTGTCTTTGCTGGTATGGATGCTTTATAAACATATGTCCAAGTTTGCAACAACTTGCAGTAGGTGCCAGGAGGAGGTATTAATCCAGTTGGTGTGTAGAATCAAGGAGGAGGGGAGTCTGCATCATCGTCACAGTCCAACAGGGGGTCATAATGGTACTCTTTCAGCTGCACCTTTCAACATCCCTCAGCACTGTCTTCTGTGTCTTTTGCTGAAGGACTTAGAAGCAGGGCAGAATTTAGGGCCTAGTGAAAGAAGTTTCTGTAGGGCCTCACCAAGGTGGATGTAGGAAAAATTAATTACCAATACACTGTTGTGGAAGAGCTCAGATGGGAGGCAGCATACCTTCTTTGTGTTGATTTCCTCTTGAAGTGCCTTGCCTTGCGTTTCAGGCAAGGTGGAAGAACAGAATTTAGGGTATTGACCTATTCTTTTCTTCAAGAAGTTGTGGGAACTTGTCTGTCCTTCCTGAGGTTGTGTGGTTAGTCGGGACCAACAATGATTTTCACATAAAATGCTAGTTCTAAGTGTTCAAAGGCTAAGTTTAGTTAGAACTGACACAGGACTCCATGAATCTGTTCTTGTCCTTTTTTTTTTGCGAAAGAAAGCAGTATGTATCTCTGCAGGCAATCAGAAAGTATTTGTTTGCACTGTGGAGAGTATTGTCCACAATTTTGTTGAGATGACTTGAAGGGGTAGGGCGTCCTTTCCAAATTTGAGTCTCTTCATAACATTCTACTTGACACAGCAGTCTAAGAAGTTTGAATGTGATCTATATGTTGCCAGGCAGTGTCTCTTCTGTGATAGTGTAGTCAGTGCTCTGTCAAGGTCTGTAGAGTCCATTGCGCTGGATCAGAGGATAGAGATAAGATCAGGGCTTGTGCTAGACAGGCTTACATGGAGAGAAGGGATTGAACAACTAGTCGAAAGTATGAACATTGATACAAGTTTGTTCATAAATGATGTATGTTCATCATAGCAAAAGAAGACTAAACAAGTTGTATTCTTTTCTAATATTCAGCAATATTGCCTCTCTTCAGAGAACCTTATTATTTTTGATCAAAACACAGATCATGTCAATATCTGACTACTTCTGGGGACAAACGTGAAGCATTGTTCTCTCTCTTGCATTTGAAGAAAATGATAGCAAGAATTGGCAACAAATCTCTTGCTCTCTCCACCAGCCCCTCTATCCCTATGCATCTCTCCCCATACACATGCACACAAACGCATACATGCACACATGTGCGCGTGCACCCACACACACACACACACACACACACACACACACACACACACACACACACACACACACACACACACACACACAGAGTATCGCTTAAGGACATGGGCGAATCAGAAAGAGGGGGGGGGGGGGGGGATCTTGATTCAGTGCAAAAACAATGGGGAAAGCAAAGATATTCATCACTATGCAGAGGCTATGAGACAAGGAGGAGGGGGGAGGGAGGTAAGGGCAGGAGAGGGAGGGAGTGGGAGATGATGAGGCAAGAATTAAAAATTATGGGGGGATAAGGTAGAGGAAACGGGGATGGGGAGGCTGTTAGAGGAGCTCTAACCGAGAAAGGATATCACATTTATCCTTACAAGTTACATTATTAAATGATAATAATGATGGTAAACAGTAGGTAACAATTACAGTAATGATAGCCATCATCATCATTGTCATCATCACTGTCATAACAGTAATAGCTGTGGAAAGGGATGGGTGGAAATAGAAGGATGTGGGAGCTTAAAAGGGGAGAGGCTGGCAGATGGGTTGGGGAAGGAAAAAGGAATGAGAAGAAATAAGAAATATTGTGGAGACACTCTCGCATACATGACACTTGGTCTTT
This sequence comes from Conus betulinus, assembly GCA_016801955.1. Lineage (NCBI taxonomy): Eukaryota > Metazoa > Mollusca > Gastropoda > Neogastropoda > Conidae > Conus > Conus betulinus. The sequence continues at coordinate 105,412 of JADBJO010002008.1, read as the reverse complement.
GGAGTCTCCCTCTCACAGAAACCTCCAGTCCACAGTCTCCTGTGACCCCAGTGACAGCTTCCAAGTCACCAGTGGCAGGGGCAAACTTGGGTGGAAAACAGGGAGAAATATACACGCACACGTGCGCATACATGCATGCACACAACGGTTTTTTTTTTTATAGAGTTCCCCTCCAAATCCAGTTTTGAGTGTAAAAAACAATCTAGTATGAGGATGGAAACAAAATAAGTGCTTGAAATGCATGTTGAATTTTTTAGACTGGGTAACAATTTGAACTTTTGATTGAGAATGATCAGAGTTGGTTGCTTCTGGAGTGTGTTTTGGAGTAAAGTGGGGTTTGTGTGTGTGTGTGTTGTGTGTGTGTGTGTGTGTGTGTGTGTGTGTGTGTGTGTGTGTGTGTGAAAGGAAGTCGGACTTTGTTTCTTTTTTCTTTTAAGAGAAGTTGGACATTGTACATGCACATCAGAGATGACCAGGACTACAATATTTTACAGTTGTTAATTTGTACTCTGTGTGTGTGTGTGTGTGTGTGTGTGTGTGTGTGTATGTGAGTGTGTGTGTGTGTGTGTGAGAGAGAGAGAGAGAGAGAGAGAGAGAGATTTTTTGCTGTGGTAAGAAACAATAAAGCAGAGTATGACAGTGTGTGTGAAAAATTGATTGCACCTGTGTGAAGAAAATGGATAGAGAACAATGTTTCATTGGAGAATGGAGTTAGGGATAATGCACATTTGTAGAATCTAATCATGGCACACTGCCAGTTAGAGTGAGAAGTAGCCTTTGAAACTTCAGATGATGGAGTTGGCGTATTAACTTTCAAGCTGTAGTTGACAGAGTTGATGTATTTATTTGCACAGTTGGTGAAAAACGATTAAGCTAGCCACCACATCACCATGACAATGTTACTGTAATACATCAAGTTTAAAGATGAACATGTTGAAGTATACTGGTTTGTTGGTTTTTTTTCCCCATAGAGCACAGTATGACCAAATCCTGAGTGACAAAATGTTTTCAAGACCTTTACCATCAGACGCTGGAGACTGTGAGAGTACGGACACTGGGCAAAACCAGGAAACCAATAACTGGAGGTTAGTTTTCGTTTCGCCTTGATTTTTATGATTGTTTCCTTCAAGCTCTCATATGTAAATAGTTTCAGGTTATTTGCATAAGGTAAATTCCACAATTACACTGATATGATTTGTTAGAAGATAAGACCATGAAATGAAAAAAATAGAAACTAAAGAGAAACCCTGATTAGAGAGAAAAATGATTACCGAGAAAAGTATATGTGTAGCTTGGAGAAGCTTACAATCTTCTTGGTTTCATTAGTGCTTTAGGCACTTCTCTACACCCAGTTCCCATATTTTCCCAGCAAAATCTTTCAGATTCTTTCCTTCACTCTGTTTCCATTTCTCTCTCTTTACCCATTGTAATAGTAACCAAATGTGATTTCTAGACTATGGTGTGGCACATCAGAATGTATCATAACCGTGTATTGTAGAAATACATCATGAATTGGTCACTAGTCATGATTTGCAGAGCCACAAAGTAGTATTAGAATAAGTGGAATTTGTCTTGAAATTGAACAATGAATTTACATAATGTATGAACACAAGTACATAGTAATAGCATAGGGAGACTGAATCCAAACTTCACATCAATGTTTGCTGTACTATCATTAGACATGTTTCATCTTTCAGCTAGGGTATGTTCATACCCTTTTCTAGTTAAGTAAGGGATAATTATACCTCTAGCAAGGATTTTAAGGGATAAAATTAAACTGATTAATTAACCCGTAGAGTGCCTTTAATCCGTCAGCTGACACCGCAGTAAAAGTGATTTCCCAGTGCCTATGGCCATCCACTGACGTCATGCAATTTTCTTGAATTTTCATTCGTTACTATTTCTGTCAAAGGACTCAAATAGAGTGTGCGAAGTAAGCCTTACATGTCTGTAGTATTAAAATGATATGCAAATGATCACACGTCATGGAAAAGACTGGTCATTTATTCTCATCACTGACTGGATGACCAGCCAGCAGTTTGTCTCGCTTGCAAAGATGGCGGCGCAACCTTCGAGCGTAGCGACCAAATCAACGTACTTACACAGCTTAGCAGGCTCAGCTAATCATTTTTGACAAAGATAATAATCTTTTATTCAACGACTCACTCGAGTATGAAGGTGAGATGATGATAGTGATGGAATTGCCGACCATATTCGTCGGTTATCGAGTCGTGCTGTGCGATCTCAAGAGTGTGTTCAGCTGACTGGTTACCAGCTTCGAACAAGCTAGCCTAGTGTGTACTCTGCACTGTGTGCGAGTGGCCAGTGATATGTTAGTCAGTGCAAGAGGGGAGCGTGGCCTGCTCGTGGCGTGACACGGGGCAGGAGGAAAGGTAGGGGAAGAGGAGGAGTAAAAGAGTGGGTTGAAGTCTAGCAAGGGGTGTGGGTGGGGGGAGAGGGGCTTGGTCGTGGACTGACCTGTCTGCATGAAGTGTGAGCGTCTTGATAGACTTCTAGACTGTTCTACTTTCATTTACAGGTGTAGTGTGACAATACAAACTTTTTCAACTTTTTGCTTTGTGCTCTTTTTTTGATGTGAAGCTGTAGTGGTAAATACGTATGTTTTTGATCGTGCAAAAAAATCTATCCAAATCTAAGTGCCTAAATATATTTTTATGATCAAAATTAAACAAAAGAAGCCCAGATTCAAAATCTCCATTCAATTTCCTTCAAAAGTTATGTATATTTCATTTCTATTTCTTTTGTAGTTTCTGAGCTAGAATTTTTTGTTAATTATTACCCCCAAATCATTAGATTTCCCTGGCACTGGGAAAGCCTTTGTTTGTAATATTTTCTGGCAGTGAACAGGTTACACTGAAATGATTTGATATTTCTTTCGAAATACTCGGTTTGCGTCACCTTCATGGACACTTAACTCCCACAGACAAATGTAACTTCGCATTAAGTTAGACCCCTTGAAAGGAAGTGTACTCTCACAATACTGGACACTGTCATTTGGTGCATCGGAGCCGGGGCTGTACTGATTTCACTAAGCATTTGTGTTCATTAATGACTTATTGGCTGATAGTTTTGTGGCTCAAAGCAATAATTTAAGTCTTTAAGAATGCAGTAGAATGGATGAAATTTTGTTTACAGTGCATGGGTCCACAGCAGAGTATTAGTATGTGAGGAGGCCGCTAAGAAATAATAGAATACTCAATCATGTTCTTGATTTTTCTGTGTGATTTTGAGCATCAAAGAGTACTATATTCTTCTTACTACGTGTTATACACACTGGTTAGGACTGCCTTTGTTGGAAGTCAAGGTTTGTTTTCACATTACAGACTGGTTAGGACTGCCTTTGTTGGAAGTTAAGGTTTGTTTTCACATTACAGACTGGTTAGGACTGCCTTTGTTGGAAGTCAAGTTTGTTTTTCACATTACAGACTGGTTAGGACTGCCTTTGTTGGAAGTTAAGGTTTGTTTTCACATTACAGACTGGTGAGGACTGCCTTTGTTGGAAGTCAAGGTTTGTTTTCACATTACAGACTGTGAGGACTGCCTTTGTTGGAAGTCAAGGTTTGTTTTCACATTACAGACTGGTGAGGACTGCCTTTGTTGGAAGTCAAGGTTTGTTTTCACATTACAGACTGGTGAGGACTGCCTTTGTTGGAAGTCCAGGTTTGTTTTCACATTACAGACTGGTTAGGACTGCCTTTGTTGGAAGTCAAGGTTTGTTTTCACATTACAGATCAGAGGTAAAAGTATCTTGCAACTTGTGTTCTTACCTCACAGATGTGAACCGCTCATAACATAGTCTCATACAATCACATTGAGTTTTGCATCTCACAAAAAACTCCTGCCTTGACACATACATGTGTTGCCACATGACAGTATCTGGCATTACCACAATGTAACCATGTGTCATATCTAAAAATTGTCTGTTGTTCCACACAATACATCGCACAGTGAAATCAGTGTATTTCTGCTGTCTGTATTGGTTTCAGAACGTATGAACCACTTCTGCAAGAAAGGAGCAAACTGACCTCTGCAGTTTTAACGAAAAAATGAGGTTGGTCGATTGTGTGTGGTTGGTTGGTGTGGCTTTTGTGTTTCTGTTCAAAGAAGTAGCAGGTCTCTGCACTTGTCAGGTTTTTGCACTTAATCTGCAAAATTTAAGTGAATCTCCATACCCTGCATTTCATGATTACATGGTTCTGTAGTGAATACATCGTGGCTGATGCAAGTAGTGATGTTTGTGCAAGAGGTATTTAACTCGCTTTGCTTACAGGGTATTGTTAGCACATGTGTCACCAAGAAGCATTTATGTGTAACTTAAGCTTGGTCTGTGAGCAGGATATCTTAAGATCTTAGCCATTATTAGATTGGACTCGGACATTAGATGACACAAACTACAACCATGACCTTAGACTATATGTTTTCATTGTCAGAACCGGAAAGATCACCAGTGAAAATGACATAGCACATTACATGTTAAGCTACAGAAACAAACATTTGATTCAGGCTGTGGGAAAGCACTAAAAAAGGGTATGCGTAAAGTTCTTTAGTTATCTGCACTTGTGTGTTAAAAGTACACTCAAAGCTCAGTTGGTAGAGTGCCAGACTACTGACCCTGGGGTTGCGGGTTCAAACCCTCAGAGTTAACATTTGTCCTGACTCCATTTCCCGAAAAGTTCTTTGGATATGACTTTAAACCAAGGTTGCATTTGTTAACCCACACTTACATCCCATCATCAGCTTTCAGAAGAGAAAGTCAGTTTGGCAGTTGGTTTGGATGACATGTATTCAAACATCACATATCTTAGTTAAAAATCAAAAGAATGAGCCTGACTGACATTTTATTAAATGACATGGGAAATGGACAATTAGCGCTAGCAGGGTTATCATCTGTTTACTTTATTCAGATAGGCAGCTGATTGTTTAAACGTGAGCATGGTTTGTAAAAACACTTACAGGTTGGTTTCTAAGGAGGAAAGGAGCCATACAATAGTATGATAATAACAATAGCAAGAAACAGAAATGTGTATCCAGGTCTTTAGTTTCCCTACAAACACATGCATACCCAGTCAGATTTATCTGCATCTGATTGCATGTATATCATGGCTTTATCAAAAATGAGGATTGTGGGTTAGCATGAAGATTGGATGAAAACGCTATTTCGTTCCTGCATGTAGTTGTACTAAGAGGGTAATGTATGGCCCCAAAAACTAACATTTTCACTGCTTGTTATGGCTACTAGTTATACAGGTTTAACTAGAAAAAGCTGCTTGATAGTGTCGGGCACAGAAAATTGTCCAGGAAATGTTTGAAGAAAGTATATACAAAGAGAATATTATTCAGTTGAAAGCATTCTACATAGACTTTAAAAGAATGAGGAGTAGTGATGGGTTGTTTGTAGGCCTGTCTTGGTTTGCGTTGTTTTTGAAAACTAAACATTAATTTTTTAACATTTAATCTACCAAATATAAATCAGTTGTGTTCAAGGTTTCATTACCTTCAAAAACCATTTCAGCTAAAAGACAGTCACAGAACGCAAGGCATGCTTTCACATGATCAGTCAAGCTTTGTTGCAAATGGCTTAGAGCATTTAATGGTAGGCTAGAGGTAAGTTTGTGGTCGGTTTTCTTGTGGGTGTGGATGCGTGCATGTGTGTGCTTGGAATGAGGTCACAAAAAGGTCAACAATGGGGGTGGGGTGGGGGGGGGGGGGGGCTAGATGCTACATTGGTTTGATTAGCACAATTTCTGCAAAATTTGTAGGAGGAAAAAAATGGTGGTGGTTTCAGTGTCTAAAATGTTCTATAGCCTAGTGTTCAGCAGAAATCGGTAAGTAGTTAGAAATAAAACAAAAGCTTTGATAGCACTCAAACTTGCATATTTAGTAAGGGGTAAATACTGTAAATAGACCTTTTTTTTTTTTCGTAATCCTCTGAAAGGAGTTTGTTTTGACCCAGGACATGTGATTGGTGGGTGGTTGATTTGGTGGAAGGATTAATGTAAACACTTTCTAACATGCACCAAATTTTGTAAAAGGATGGACTTTGGCCCAAGCAAAAGCCCTTCGAATGATTAGGTGTGTCCAGATCACAGGATCATTTGGTAGGATTATTTGATTTTAAGCAAAAACTACAGAACCTTTTTGTAAGAAACTTGGTAAAAAGATGAAAGGTGATCCAAGTGCAAGGCCATTTAGCTTAGGTGAGGATCAATATCAGATGGCAGACTTTACGATCTGTTGAAATTGATTTCTTTTCATTACAATACAAGGTTTCCTGGGAACATGAACACAGTGAAGTTACTGTTAAGAATTGATAGCTGTCTGCTAAAGAGACATACAGTTGTGGAATAATAAAACTGTTTAGTGGTGTAAAAGTTGACGTTTAGGAGCATTTGTATTTGAAATATTTTAACCTTTAGACCGCCACAAAGCCTTTCTGGAACGGTGGATTTTCATGACCGCGTCACTGCCACGATCGCTGTTCGGCAGTCAGTCATTTCAGCTTCTTGAAAATTCGGATAGTGTCCAGGAAGTATAACTATTATCGATTCAGAATTGTGAAGGTCTGTAGAAACTAAAGATATCCAGGAAAGGTGACACCTGGCAGAGACTTTTTCAAGCAGTCTAAGTGGATGATTGCAGTGACAATGAACTCCTTATCTATGCCATGCAGGCAAGATGGTGATGCCAGGGCCAAGCACGAGTGGTAGGTGTGCAAAACATCCACAATTTATGGAATTAGGTGAAGTTCAACGTGAATTAGAGCACCTACTTGATGAGGATAGTGGTGATGATCAAACTACAGTCGGACAATGCATTTGAAGATGAGGGTACAGATGATTTTCAGCCAAAAATTATCGACATAGAAGACAGCACGGACTTCAATTTCGAGCTCGACGACTGTTGCTGAAGTGAGTGATGACTCATCAGTTAGCGCCGTCGGCGGAAAGCAGAAACTGAACACAGACCGGTCTGTGCGAGGGCGAAGGCTAGGGGCAGGGGGAGGGGAGGTGGTAGCTTGCAGCATGGTGAGCCAAGCAGGGCAGGGGGCGAAAGGAGAAGGGGGCATGGCAGGAGGCGTGGTGGTGTGTTTGCCAGTGTTGACATTCAGTCAGCTGATGGGTTTCAGCCAACTTTACTGATTTTGTAAGGAATCCTGGTCTGAATGAGCAATCCAGTGGGGACAAATGTATATTTTTTTTTCTTCATCACAGGTGATTTAGTGAAAAAATTAGTCACAGAATCAGATATGCACTACAAACAATCCAGCTGATGCTGGCAAGGCCACAGCAGAGTAAAAAATACTCTAGAATTGCTACATGGAAAGAGACCAACATGCTAGAACTGAAGCAGTTCTTGGGCCTCATGTTACTCATGGGCATCATGAAAAACCATCAACAGAGTCATAATGGTCAAACCATCCACCGTTGACCACAAACATATTTCCTTTGGTAATTTCTAGAAATGTGTGTGTGTGTGTGTGTGAGTGTGTTTGAGAAAGTGTACATACATTGTGTGTGTGTGTGTGTGTGTGTGTGTGTGTGTGTGTGTGTGTGACCTCCAGTTTTGAAATCTAGCACGCCAAGCTGCACTTCTAGTTCCCCACCAGAGAAGGATTTTAGTATAATTTTATTATTTTGTACTGGATTTTCCACTTAGTCAAGATTCTGTATGTTCCTGCATAGGACTGTGTGAAAAATATACTGCTGTTATTCTTTCTTACTTGAAGAAAACACTTTAAGAGATTGTTTTCAGTGTGGATTATTTACTGTAGCCATCATTTCAAAAGCAAATTTGACAGTTTAGTGGAGAAACTGCCAAGTTCCGGTGTATTCCTGCATAGGACTGTATGAAAAAAGGACTGTGCTGATGTTTTATTTCCATGACCAATCTTCACAGACTTTTTGTAGAGTGAAGTACTGTTTTCCTGAAGAAAGTGGATCTTACGGTTCTTTCAAAAAAGACGGTATTTTCATATGAAGCAAGAGTAAAGTAAGCTATTATATTATGTTAATGTTGTTCTAACATTGTTTTAGTTCAGCTGACTCATTTTTCCGCACAAGTTTTTTTTAAACTATACTTATCAAGCAACAACAGATAATATCTAAAACAGAAAAATGTTCTGTGTTTTCAGATATTTTATTAAAAAAAATTCTACATTTGACAAAAATTCCTTGGCAAACGAGTTCAGGTTCATGGCTAAATTCCATGGCAGCCAAAGGGTTAACTTTAGAAAAAAAACGTACATGAAGGTGAATCATTCAGTCCATACCAATGGTTACTTCCTCTGGTGGAAATGTTTTGTGTTCATGAATGAATAGTGTCGGATGGCAGATCCAAGACCTGATAGACCTTTGAGGAGATCTGCATTGTCCAATATGCCATGCTGGTGAACTGTGTGTGTATTTATTTGTCTCCTTTTGAATGCTGTTTGATGTCGTTTTCTTCCTGCATTTGTTTATTGGCATGACTGTTTAAGATTGACTGTTTTCAGATGGTCACAGAATTACAGAAGGAACTGGATGCTGTTAGAAAAAGGACTTTGGTAAGATTTTTTGCTGTTGATTCATAAATGTTCTTCCTTGCTTTGTGTTATGTAATTTCCAGGGTTGCAAGTATTCAGGATTAAGCAGGAAATCCAGATAGGAAAATATTTGTTAACTTGTTGGTGAGTTTGGGCGTCTACTTAATTTTGTTTTTAAACATTTTTGAAGTGTCTTAATTACCGAGACTCCAGTCAGGAGGATATAAAAGAGTCTGAGATTGATAAAGAGATTTCCAGTCAGTCCATTCACAGAAACAAGGGTCTGTCCAGTGGAAGCAAATAATTAAATAATGGATGAAATACTCAACAAAACAAGATGGTGATAGCCAACAGCAATTTGGGCGAAGACCATGTGAAAAATAATTGAAAAATTGACGAACTTGGAGAAGATGGATTGGCCTGGTGCACAAACTATGCGTTAGTATCCAAAGATCAACATTGTTACCGTGCATATCAATACATGCCATACTTGAAAGTACAACACTGGTCAGTCAGTCATTGGCTACCCATGTAAAATGATTCACTGCACACTAAAGTATGTGCTACGATCTCTGCTGGTGCAAAACTCTTTGGGGCACAACTGCAACAAATCGTACAAATACAGAAAGTTAACATATTTGTCAGCAAAAATAAAACGGTGAATTTTTTTCCCTTGCTGAACTCCATTTGCCTTAATCTGCAGCAGAAGCAGACTGATGAATCAAACAAAACTAGTTAAAATACTTAAACATGGGTTTTTTTCTTAGGACAGCTGCAGTCTGCACATAGTCTGATGTTGCACATTTGTGTTAGTGTAAGCATTATTTCAAGCGCTTCAATTCAGTTATTACAACACACACACACACACACACACACACACACACACACACACACACACACACACTCACTCACTCACTCACTCACAATCACAGAGAAATCATTTATCAAGAGAGACCATCCAGTAGCTTCTTAACTATATTTATAATTTTCTCCCCTAATTTTCCCATAGATGATACGTAAAGGATGGAAGAATGCGGTATCTTAGGTGGGATCATTGATAAAATACAAATACAGCTTTTTTTTCTGTGCTCTTAATCAACCTTTACACGTGTCTTCCCCACACTCTCCCATCCTCTTCCTCAGTCCAGAGTTCATGAAAATGGAGTAATTCATTTATGCAATTGAGGAGCTATCTTTTTTATAACAATTAAAAAAAAAAACAGCACAGCTTTGCAGGATATAAATCAAATGATTTCCATACACATACACCAATTGCAGGGCATGTTTTTTTTCCATTTATGGAGATAACATTATTTAATGCTTTTTTTTTTTTCTTACATTTTATTTTCAGTTTGTTGAAAAATTACTAAGAAAGTGCAGACTGGTGCATTGGCAATTAATTTGTCTGGAAAATATTTTTAATTTGTTCTATATTTTTGTTTCAGAACCCTTTAGGACTAGTACTTAAATAAATCAAACTATTATCTATTGCCTGTTTATCTAGAGAATGTTATTCAGCCCAAAACTGTATCTTTAAGATAATGATTTGAACTTTTGAGTAGGGTTGTTACAGGCTGGAGAACTCTACTTGGATCTGAATATTTCCTAGAAAATTACTTGATTTTCAGAGGCAGGAAAAATTAACCTCAAAAGGGGAGGGGGGGGGGGGGGGGATTTTGCTTAAAAAGAAATCGTGAAACGTGTAATCACCCTGAGTCTCGTGCCATATCTGATTTTTCCAGTCTATTTTCCATGATTCTGTGTTCAACACAGTGTGGCTCAAGTCTGTTATCAGTGATGATTATTTCCTAAGAATTAGGGGGTCGGACTTGGTACGAAAAACTCACTTCAGATTTTCAGAGGGTCACAAAAATATTACGGGGGTCACCATCAACAACTGCTAGAAAATGTAGTGAAAACACACACACACACACACACACACACACACACACACACACAAGCATGCTCTCACTTGCTTGCACATATAAATGCACAGAGAAAGAGGTAGAAATACATTAGAAAAGAGGTGTTTGTGATAGAGATAGAAATACATTAAAAAGAGGTGTTTATAGTAAAGTTAATAAAACATTCTAGACCGTGCTAAATATTGTCTATTCATGTTTGTGTTCCTATGTTTTTGAAGTGTTATCAACTAACATAAGTAAATTTGAGCACCTACACTATTGGGATTTTAACAGTGAAACCTGATTTGTGGGATGTCCTCTTTGATTATCATCACAGAATTTCCACTACGAGAGCCATTTCCATCAGTGTTAAAATATTCTGTTGTATGACCAAATTCCAATCGCCATGCAATGATCATCGAAAGCCCGGTGGAACCTACAACGAAACTGTAGAGTGGCCATTCTTGCTCTGTGAGCAACACATTCGTACGTCCAGAACAGGGCCATTTTAATTATCCGAAATGGTCATGTTGCATAGATCGTTTGACTTTTGTTCCATTTGCTGGATTATCACCCATGAGCCACAGGTGAACTGTTGGATTTTGATTCTGAAAAGCTGAAATTCCTACGGTTTTCCATGCTTTTCCCACTTAGCTGAATCACATGATCTTGTGGTCCAATCAAAGACTGGATAGGCCTAGTCTGTTATGACGACTCTTGTTTGTTTTCAGTAGAAACGAGTTCTCAAGCAGAAGTGTTCATTTCAGAACATTTTAAAAACGTCGAGGAAATTTACTTTTTTTTGTTCAATCATGACGGATAAGACGAAAGCCCTTTTGTGTGGTGCGCTGCTCAGAGTTGTAAAGCGTACAGGAGAAAATCAGTGCGTCACGGTAAATTTTTGTACATTTTTTTGATGCACTGGCCTGAATTCCAGTGCGTCAGATGGGAAGTTTATGTGTCAAGAGACACACATTTGTGCATAAGAATTACCACTGGTTCAGATCAGTTGTATGTTGTATATGTAAGACCTGTTTAGCCACAGAATTTTGGCATGTTTTGTGTAAGTGTTTTTTTTTTTTTTTTTTTTTTTTTTTTTAAAAAAAAATTGACTGTGATGGACTAAAAAGATTTTAAAAATACAAAAATTTAGAAAAGGCCTAAACAGAAAATGTAGAGACAAGTATTGGTTTGTAAACCATGTTTTTCTTGGTGTGCTTTGACCAAAGAGAGACAACTCTCACTACTTCTGGTGCATGAGATCGCATCTGGCTGTGTTTGAATCTTCAACAACATGCAGGTTCATTGGTACAATAGCGGGAACTGAAGGCCCTGAAATCAAAACAAAAAAAACAGAAACCAAAAATTAAGCGAGCATGAATTTGTGTCAAGTATACAATTAGATTTGAAAATAATTTGTATTGGGAGAAGTTTTTCTGCTGTGGTCATTGAAAGAATAAAGATCAAAGGTCTCCCTCAATCCTCTGTTGTGTGAACCCTCCCCCCCCACCCCCCCCCCACCCCCCGCTAACACCCTCTTGCTTTTAACAAAAAAAATGTTGAAAAATATGTACAAACTCTTAGTAGAAAATACACTCACTTAAGTTGAAAACAGTTGCAGTTTTAATGTACAGAGGACAGTATACAAATATGAGTTATAATGGGCATTTGTTGATACTTTCATTTTAGTGGAATATAATCGGATATATAAACACACAGTTTGTAACCAGTTGTGATTTCGATTTAAATAAGTCTTCCATGTAATTTTGACAGTCTTGCCCTCACGTTGCACTAGTCACACATATTTTCACTGGAATGTTTCCAAATATCATGTGATTATCCTTTCCTTTATGTACATTCCAGTGGCTAACAATATTATCTGAAGGAGTACATGCATATCAAAATCTGAAATTCTGATATAATGATAATTACTATGCTTCACTTTATTGCTTTGTGTTTTGCTTTTATGTCTGTTAATTGTGTTTGTGGTTTTTAAAATCCTGTTCATACTTGCATTGAGATGAATGCCTATATTTATGTATACCTGTATACCGCAGGCATTAACATGGCTGTTTATGAATAAAATGAATGACAAGAATGTTGTTGCAGCCAACCAGCATGCTGTAGGTATAACATTACCATTCCTGTTTTTTTTTTTTTTTTTTTTCTTTTTAGTGTATTCATGCACATTTGCCCAAGTCTGTTCTTATACATGAATTTATTTTCATTTTTTTTTTTCTTCTAATTGACTTTCAAATTACATTGTTGTAATACATGTATCAAACTTGCCTTCCTGACATATTGTGTTCTTATGCTTTATAATACAGAAGAGATAATGATCTGTTACGAGCAGAACTGAAGAAAACCAATCGCAGACTGATGGGGGTGTTGGATCAGCACAAAAAGAGACTGGGGAAAACGGCAGAAGATGTGAAGAGTAATGCTGCTTGTAAGGGGTGAGTTTCCTCTAATGGATCAATTTTCTCCTGCATGTGAGATTGTTTATAGAGGCCTTGTGGTGCTAGGGTTTAGATCAGATTTGGTGTAAAACCACATTAATCTGTTGCCTATTAACTGGTGTGACTACTATTACCAGTGAAATACCAAACTGCTCATTGAGGGGGACTCTACGTTGAAATTCCTGTTCTCAAACGGAAATTTGACTGGCTGCCTTTGCACCGAGAGGGACAAACGTGTACAGTGTGTGACATGTCAATGACATCTACGGTCAAAGGGAAGCAACCTCACATATTAGTTCCCGGAGTTGGCAACTAGACACAGAGGTGTTATTTCCCTTCCGGAAATGACCCGGTTTATTTTCTACTTTCGGATTGAGTCTAGTTAGGGCTCTTCGTTCTAGTCTTTAGTAGTTTTTTATTATTAGTTTATAGAGATATTGATAGTAATAACAATAATAGAGTAGTGTAAGGCTGTGAGTAAAGAGTAAGTACAAAATATTTCAAACCCTAAAAGGAAGGTACCATTCTGGGTAAGAGTTGCTAGCGATTGGCTCCTTCAAGAGAATTACATCACCGGTGCCAGACGCGTCTCCTGAAGTTTGGCGCGAGTCAGAAGGCTCCTGACCCCCCCCTCAGATCAAGACGCACATCATATCCCAGTCTGTCTGCTACCCTCCAGATAGCTCGGTGGTTTTTTTTTTTTTTTTTTTTTTTTTAGGTAGGGAATCGTCTGAGGGGAACATCTGAAAATTAATTGGGCAAACATCATATTCGGCTCGCCCATTTAGTTAGGGACGTAAGAGTTCTTATCATAGTATGTCCTATCACCCCCCCAACAACATTTGGGCAATAAAAGAACTGGAATGTGAAGTCCTCATGTGGTCATTTGAATGAGAGGTGTATCAGGGGTGTGGTCACTAGCATTGAGACATTGAGAAAGTGACACTGCCCCTCCACTATTTAAGATTTGGCGCTGCGAGTAGGATGGTGATGGGGACAAAAAGAAATTAAAAAAAAAAAAAAATTCAGACTAGATAAACCCACAGAGGCTACAAAGAGGACCCGGGCCCAGATGACCGAGACGGGAGAAGCCATAAGGAGGGCCGCGATGAATGCTGGGGGGCTTGGAGACCTTAGGGAGGACCAGACTGGTGGGCAAGGACCATCAGCCCTGGGCAAGACAGCACACCGGCAGCCCAAGATGAGGCAGCCCCATCAGCCGGTGGTGATACTTTCGGGTTGTTTATGCAAATTCAAATTGCTGAGGCAGCTGAGAGACAGAGGTTTGATTGGGCATTGTTACTCGTGTGTGATCGGGTAACAAGGATGAACGGGGAATCGACAGGAACAACTTAGTTCTTCCACAAAAGAGATGCTTCAAATGAATTTTCTGTGGAACATTGATTTTTTATTTTTTTTTCTTTTCATGAGCACGAAAGACGTATGACTTGCATGACATTTCTAAAGGAGGCAGATTTTGACCGTAAGATTTTTTTTTTTTCAGTTGAAAATCCTTTGTTCACATAACTTGTGGTACAGATGTGTGGCAGTCTTTAGCGATTGGGTCTGTTGGTTTTGTACACTTCATTATAGGTTTTTTTTTTTTTTCTAGCCCCATAGTGCTCTCAAAGTCGGGGAGCAGTTGGATGCTATTGGCTGTATGGTTTTTGGTTTGGTTGTTTTTGTTATTAGAAATGTTCTGTTTCTTTTCCTTCTTTTATGACAGTGTTGGGTATTTTTTTGTGGGGTTGTTGTTTTGTAACATTCCAAGTATTCGGGTGTTGTACCGTTGCTAGTATAAAAAAAAAAAAAAAAAAAAAAAAGTAGTTGTCAAGATGTCGCAAGAGTGTGAAAGCGCATCTGCATCCCCAACGATGCCTAACTTACAGGCAGAAGTTGGAAGATCCCCAGGACTGGAGAGAGGGACAGTGATTGGTGGTGGTCTTGGGGGGGATGAGGAACCACAGCCCAGGCCATATGAGTGGGTTAGTGGATGAGGTTGAGAGCATACGCAGGCAATCGAGGAAATGAGCTCTCGGTTGCAGGAGGTTGTGGTGACTGGGCCCAAACACAAAAAGGTTATGAAATTCTATGGGGAGCCAGAAGTATATATGGGGGTATATAGTGGGGGATGAGAGATGTGACCAAGAAGATCAAGAAGGGCAAATGCTGGGGAGCATTCAAACCCTTATAGATTACCTCAGTTGGTCAAACATTGATGTATTGTTGTTTCATAGTTGATTTTTTTGTTGTTGTTTTTTTTGTTGCATATATTACTGAGGGTCTACAAGCACACTTCATTACCTGTTTCATTTTTCTAATACCAACTCTCGAAAGAGGTGAAGTTGCATTTTCCAGGGATTTCTGGTAGCAGCTAAAACCTTGTGTTTTGGTAATGAGGACCTATGGTTTTGCGTTTTCTGAGTGCGGTTTGGTTGCTAGGCGAGTGTAGTCCCTAGCGAGGGGGATCTGTTTATGCAGTGTGCATTGGTATTGGGGTTTTGTGCCGTAATCACCAGATTTGTTGGCTTGGTGTTCAGAGTGGTACAGACTGTTGGTATTTATATGTTTGTTGTTTGGTTGGCATAGGATTGAGTGTCCTCAGGAGCGGACATTTCACAGTAGAGGAGAGTGTGACATGTCAGTGACACCTGCGGTCAAAGGGAAGCAACCTCATTATTATTAGTTTATTAGAGATATTGATAGTAAGAACAAATAATAGAGTAGTGTAAGGCTGTGAGTAAAGAGTAAAGAGTAAGTACAAAAAATTTTCAAACCTAAAAGGAAGCTACCATTCTGGGTGAGAGTTGCTAGCGATTGGCTCCTTCAAGAGAATTACATCACCAGTGCCAGACGCGTCTCCTGAAGTTTGGCGCAAGTCAGAAGGCTACTGACCCCCCCCCCCCCCCCCCCCCCCCCCCCCTCTCAGATCAAGACGCACATCATATCCAAGTCTGTCTGCTACCTCCAGATAGCTCGATGTTTTTTTTTTTTTTTTTTTAGGTAGGGAATCTTCTGAGGGGAAAATTTGAAAATTAATTGGGCAAACATCATATTCGGCTCGCCCATTTAGTTAGGGACGTAAGAGTTCTTATCATAGTATGTCCTCATCACCTATGCCCCAACAACAACATTTGGGCAATAAAAGAACTGGAATGTGAAGTTCTCATGTGGTCATTTGAATGAGAGGTGTATCAGGGGTGTAGTCACTAGCATTGAGACGGAGAGAAAGTGACACTGCCCCTCCACTCTTTAAGAAGGGCTTGGTCAAGTGTGGGTTAGCACTGTTAAAGAAAATTAGACAGGGCCCAGGCAGTGATAATTGTTCATTGATGATTAAAACTTGCATTCTGTTGCTTGAACAGAGAAAAATCCAAATTTCCAAACCGTTCTTCCCGTTACAAGATTAGTAAGAGAAGAATGCAACATCTTTAACCAAAGTTTTGGTCTTTAATATCAAAATGTTTCTGACCTGGTAATAAATCTTTGAATTGCTAATATATGACTTAACAACAACAACAACAACAACAAAAAAATGGTACAGGGCTGCTGCAGCAGACTTGTCACTTTTTATTTCATGTCGGCATCAGCATTCCTCAAGGAGTTGAACATGTTGAGGCCATACTGGAAGTTAATACCTGGAAAATAAATTACCATTCGTGTTCAAAGCATGTGAAGCATTGTGCAGAAGGTGTGCATCCTTTGTCAATTATTTGTGGAAGTCGAAGTAATGAAGAGCCATACCGTGCAAACTCCTGTATGGACTGAAATGCACACGCACACACACACACACACACACACACACACACACACACACACACACACACACACACACACACACACACACACACACACACACACACACGCATGCACGCATGCACGCACAGAGGAGGTGAGAGAGAGTGAGCAAGCAAAATTAACCATTATGTAAAAAATGTGATTTATCATCACTGATAAGTTTAAGAATTAATGTGCACATCTCTCTCTCTCTCTCTCTCTCTCTCTCTCTCTCTCTCTCTCCCCCCCCCCCTGTTTGTTTCACTCTTTCTGCATGAGTTACTGTATGTGCTTTTGACTGCTACCTATTACCTCTTTGTTTTACTGTTTGTTATGAGTAAATGTTTTTTTTTTCCAAAAATACTTTTGAATGGTAATGAAAATGCTAATTTTTATGCTGGACATCCAGGGGATTGACCTCACAATTTTTGAATGGAAGTTCAGTGCGTTTATGATGAAGTGAGCTATCCAGCTACCTGTGAGTGGTGGAAGGAAGAAGATTCTGGATTAAATAGCCTTTCAAGTCTGTGGACACCTCGTTGGTCCTGTATGTTGAAACTGGGGTATATCAGGAAGTGTTGAAGTTCTGTCCTTTTTTTTTGTATCAGCCCTGTAACATTGGCCAAAATTGACAATGTACATTTAAAGATGTACATTTAAAAAAGGGGGGAAAAAATAGGAGGGGGAAAAAAACCTCACTGAAATAGCCTTTCAGACTGTAAATGAATCAACCATTGTTGTCCAAATAACAGAAAAGCCCTGTGAGAGGCTCTGACATAGACAGAACTGAAATCCTTTATGTGAAATCTAGCATTGCTGCCTTATTCATGAGTCTCAAGAGATGAAAAACAATTATGAACAATAGAAAGCTGGCTCAGATTTCAGAGCTTGAGATAAAAACCGAGTTTGTGTCTCAGTGTTTTGTAGAGGTATGCAGAGCCACTGACTTAACCGTGAGACAGCTGGCTCTTGTCCCTTTCTGTATGTTGTGTAGTACAGTTAACTCATCTTATCACCATGCAGATGACTGGTTTTGTTAATAGATAAGTGCACTGAAGAGGTCTGTGGTGTCTACTCCACAGTGTGCACAATGTGGTTGAATGTACAAGTTTCCCTTCATGTGCAAACAACAGATGTTAACACACTTTATTTAGTTTAAGAAACTCGTTTCCCATATCCCTTCTGGAGAAGAGAATTGAGGATGATGATGATAATGAAAAAGAAGAAATCTAGGTTTCTAACTGGTGTTGCTTTAATCAGAAAGTAAAGATTGATCTATATTGTCAGTCAGAACAAATTATGCAAGTGCACACAGAATGATTAGACATACAGTTAGATCATCGGAAGTTTGCAAAGACTTAACCAGTAAGTTGAAGCATACTACAGATTTTGCCAGACACATGACTGGAATGTTTATGCCTAGTAATAATCAGAAAACACTTCTATTCCATGATGTAAGTATTTCAGGCGTGTCTTGGTTAAGCGGTAGCTGTTAGCCTCAGCCTTGAAGAATGCAGTCATTACATTTTAGATATTCATTTGATATTGTAGAGAATTCTATGTTTATGTTTGTAGACATTCAGTTTTTAACACCAACTTTTCTGTGATTTTTATTCTCTGTCAGCTTGTGTGGAAATACAGATATAAGCCAAACAGTTACTGCAGCATATATTTACATCTGTCCTACTGATCAGTAAAGTGAATGAATGTATGAATGACTGCTTCAACTGTATGTAATGAAACAGTGCTCTAGCTGTAACAGAGCTTTTTACTTTAAATTGAGAAGAAATTAGCAGGTAATTTATAGATTACTGTTGTAGTATTCTATCAGTTGATGTACTGTAGCTTATATATTTGCCACTGTTTCATTCCAGGCATCCATTTTATTTTTTTTGGGTATGAATGGATTGCATGCAGACTTTTAAAAAATGTTCATGATTTGTTTACTGTTCAGTGAACGAAAGAATTTACATAGAACTGGATAAAAAAAAAATGCCTCTGTAGCTACACAACTATTTATTTTGTATTATTTCAGCCTGATTTTACTGTTGCAGACTTAAAGATGAGCTGGAGAACACTGTCGCACGAGTGGAGATTGCTAAATGCACCCTGCAGGCGCTCATAGTTGGCAGTGGAGTCAACTGGGCAGAGGATCCAGCCCTTCTGGAAACGGTACTTCTCTGTGGAGATTCCTTACATCTCTAGGCCAGACCAGACCAGGACATTACAAGCTAAGATTTTGACTTGTATATAGTGTACAGTTGTGTTCGTTTATTTCGCTAAGGAATGACAGGTAACATTGTGTGCATTGGTACTTCATAATCACATAATCGTGGTGATGTTGTCTTTCATAAAGGTCTCTAGTCTGTTGAGAACTGGAACAGTAGGGGCCTGGGTGGGGTTCTGTATGAGTCTGATTGAATGGCCTGAGAATAATACCAAAAAGGGGGGCACAGATGACTGCAGAAAAGTGTACCAAGACAGTGCCAAAGATGTGCTGATTTACATGCCTGTGCCTATTCGTAGTTGTGCCTTCAGAATCGGTGTAAATGAAATAGGTTTAAAGTTACTCTTTATGCATTCTGCCCTTCACACCTGTCTCTTCCGTTTGTATCTCCCCCCCCTCACCCCCTCCCTGCTCTGTCTTGACTTCCGCCCCCTCCTGCATTCTCTGTCTCAGACTGGCATCCATTTCTTCCTCTCCCCATCCTCCATCCCTTTGGCTGTAAGTACATGCCACAGGAGAAATGATGAATGGGAAAGGAAGTGGAGGCTGGGTCAGTTTAGAAGGGTATATATTTGGCATAGACTGCATAGGGCAGAAAGGGTAAGTGTGGTGGGGAAGGGAGAGAATTAGTGATGGACAGATTCGCGATTATCAGTTTAACCTTTTCGTGCCGTGCCGTGCGATAGTGACGGCAACTCAGTTGACCCGTCCATGACAAGCCATGCCCTGGTGACGGCAGCACTGCTGTACTGCCTAGAGGTGCCATGCATCCATGTCGGCACAACTAGAAAAAATTCCCATGTTCTCTCATCTACCATCGAGGGGATCCAGCTGCCATCAGTATTTAGAACGTGGTTCTAGCCACTGGAAGGGTAAGTTTACATGCACTAGCGATGACCTTTGTGACCCCAGAGTAGTCCGAATAAAGAGACCCCCGTCTGGCACTGGGAAGACACGTGTGGAATTTCCTGCTTCACAAATATATTGGGGAGAAGGAGAATGACATGTGGTTTAGAACTGGTTCAGCAAAGTAGTTCAGAAAATGAGGGAGGTAAAGGTGTACAGATTTATTGAAAAGAATCTGAGCTTGATTTATTTGCTCTGTGTATTTAATAGTTTTATACGTCTTATCACTTGAAGCCAAAACGGTGAAAAGTGTGTACTGTGTGTGCAATGATTTAATTTCCTATTTAAAAAAAAAAAAATTCACTTTGATTACACATATTGAATCCCTCAGGCTTTCTCTGCATCTGATCAAAGTAAGAGCGAAGTTTTATGCCCCTTTTCTTCCTCATTTACTGTTGTCATACTAACCAAACAAACGTAAACATGATTGTGTTCTCCAATGTTTTACTTACGATGTTTCTGTAACAGTAGCGTTGCTATTTTACCCAAAATGTATTTAATTCTATGCTCATTACAAAGTTCGCACTTTATCCTTTCCATTGATATATATACAATTTGCTTGTTAGGTTTGTATTAGGAGGCATAAAATAAAATACAAAAGTGCGAAAATTGCGTGTCTGCAACGGTTGTAAGCACATGCAGTGCACGCACATGCAGGGAAGCGATGTTGCTCTGCCGTGCTCTTCTGGAAAGTATTAAATGATTAGAAATGACATTAGATAGTTCTAATATTTCTTTAGATGGTGCATCAGTGGAGTGACCAATCATGTATTTCATTCCTGTTCTCCACATGAATTTGATTGACAAAAATCCATAAGCGCGCATACGCAAACAGCAAAGCAGCGAAAGACTTTGACTGTGTTACAGGTCATCTTTGACCACTGCCTGAGTATTATTTAGAACCTTCTTATTTTTAAGCAGGAATTTAATGTAATTACTGTGCAGCTTTGGGTTGACCTCTGCCCCTTCGTACTCTGCTGATCTGTCACAACTGGTCAGTTAAAAACTTTTTTTCTTTATTTCTCTTCATATCTGTGGATGTGTGTTTATGTATCTAGAGACCACAACCTACACACATGCACACACAAGTGCACATACTCACACACATACATACACAAGTGTGCACACACACATGCACGCACACAGTGACACACACACACACACACACACAAAGTCCACAAATACACACACACACACACACACACACACACACACACACACACACACACACACACACACACATATTCTTGCTCTAAAAAGTCAGGATTTATCTCGCTAGTCCCATGGCTAATGCCTTGAAAATGGTCTAGATGCCAGTCCAACAATTTACCAGCCAATTTATGCAAGATATTTAGCAACTTGAAACTGCGTGTTAAGTGAAAAGGGATAAACACAGACTCTTTCCTTCCCTCCCAAATTCCCTATCTCATCCCCCATAACATCATAAAATGCCAGATGAACGAATCTGATTTTTTTTTTTTTTTCATAGTCGTTTTTTTTCCTCAGGAAATCTTTATCAAGAGGAAAAAAAAAAAAAAACAAATTGAAACCTATACAATACCTTTTTTTTTTTTTTTTTCATCTTATGCATTCGTTTTCTAAGGACAATGTTGTAGATTTTGTAATGTCTAAAAGCATATAACTCCATTCTCTTGCTCATGCGATCAGAGACAGTTTCACCTATTTGTTGTCTTGTCAGGATCAGTGGTCATTACCAGTTTAGTCTTGTTTGTGGTAGTACAGTCTTTTGACTTGATGGACTTGACATTGGCTGTGTTGGGCGGCAAAATGCCAACAGTATAGTTATCTACTATCAGGTATTTGTGTTTCATTGTCTTTGTCTTTTTGTTTCTTTTTCAGAATGGGTTTATGTTTTGCCTTAGGTGTTAATAGCCCTGAAATGGCCTTGTATGGTGGAGTGGGCTAAATTATAGATAACGATAAAACTAAACTGTAACCACCTTGAGGATGTCTGTGTGTTCTGTGACCTTTGTGTGTTCGTCATTGTTAAATGAAAGTGGTGCCATAAACAGCATTCATTTAGAGTTTAGGGTGTGCAATTGTCTTCATGTGGAAGCAAGAAATAACCTTGTTTTATGTGACCTGGAACCTTCCCCCCATGATCTCTGCCCCCTTTCCCCCCCCTTTTTCTCCATCTCCATCGCCACTCATCTATAACTTACAAATTGTCCTTCAACAGTAACAACCAAAAGTAAGCCAAGTGATAACAGGAATATCAAGATCGAATGTGTCAGACTTCTTTTTTTCATGATCTGTATTGAGTATATCCAGTCATTGTTTAGTTTTAAAAGATGGTCATGACAGTGTCTTTTTTTGGGGGTCTTTAATCCTTACAAATCTCGAAATGCGGCCAGTGCGTAGCCTATCCAAGGCAAGAAGCATGTCGGCATGTATTGTCCCCCCTATCATTCCAGGAAACACATCAGTGTGTGGTGCATGAGGGGTCTTATTCAAATGAGAAGCACAAGTTGTGTACTCATCAGTTGAAATACGTCGCTGAAACCAGTGATGATTCAGCAACATTTTAACAGGGATGACCACACATTTTAAGTGACAAGTTGATTGGATGGTATTTAGGAAATAAAAAGACTGTGTTGCAAATGGTAGAGGCAGAAGTTCTGCTGAGCAGAGACAACAGCATTACAGGCATAAATTTTAACAGAATCACCAGATTTATTTTGAAAAATAGCCAGCAATGGAGTCAGTAGAGTGCTTCGTGATGACTTTCATGCAGAAATAAATGTTTACAGCCAACATTGTTGAGACTGACATCAACAAAGCTGATTTGCTCATGTTGAAAAATGGCTGTCACCAACTTAAGTTAGTGATGATGCAGATTGGATTCAAGCGTGAAATTGCCATCAAAGTTTTATTATTTACGGCATTGTTAAAGGCAAGATTTATTGTATTCGAATGAAATTTATTCAATTGAAATTTGATAATTGTCTGCAGTTGTTTTAGGTGACTATTTTGGGTTGCTAATTGCAGTCCGAGATTGAAGATGCTGAGTGTTGAAGTGTGGATCAGTATACGGAATTGTGTCTGACCAGTGTTTTTATATCAAAAGCTAATTAGGCAAATGAACTTTGAATATCTGTTTGAAATTTAGTATGATTCATGAGTCAGTACTTTATTAATGGTGTCATTTATTAGAACTAAAATTGCTGACAATGTGGTGGTGAAACAGTGTCATCATGGATGGGTTCTTGTCAGTGTGATGCCATTGTTGCAGTCATTGAAATTTGCTTGTGTTAGTTATATAATTTTTTTTCATTCTTTCTTCTTTTTTTTTTTTTTTTTTTTCAGTTTGCTGTTTTACTTCAGTGATCTAGACTGTGAAGCTGAAAATATGCAGACTGTGATTCATACTCCCAACAACTGGTTTTTTTTTTTTTTTTTTTTTTTTTTTTTTTTTTTTGTTTTTTTTTGTTTGTGAGTGACTCGGTTCACAAAACTTGTGTACTTGTGATTTGAATTAAGATTTGAATTGTTTGCTTACAGGAACATGATTTATCAGCATTTAAAGAACAGTCTTTAACATAGAAAATGGTAACTGTTAACCAGAAAGTATCATCGGTAGATTTTCACTGTGAAGTAAAAATGTTGCATTAGTTTGTTTGAAAAAGTCAGATTGTTTGCATAATTTGATAGAAAATTTATTTCTTGAGTCCAATTATATGCAATACATAACCATTCTTTGGTGAACAATATTAAGAAAAAGTTAATGACAGGAACCTGAAACTGGCCAGCGCACTCAAAAAGGCTCAGATTGGAGGCCTATTAAGCTCATAGGGCTTTCAGCTCGGAGACTGGACTTGGGACAAGTCCCCTCAGGTGGAAATGGGTTACGATATAACTAGAGGTTAAGGTGGGCCACTGTAAGAAGAAATGGTTGTGTGCTAATTGAGTTCGGGCCAACCATCTGACACATGTTTGGATCTTTTAAAAGGGAAGAGGCTCCTTGGTACATGTGATGACCCACACACAATGAAACATGTACAAAGAGGTTTACGTGAATAGGACATGAATACTTTTCAGCATACTCCATGAAGACCTTGCTCAGGGATGTACCACTGGATGTCACGTTTGAAAATCCTGAAGTCATAACTGTTGTTTCATCCAATATTTTGTGAGTAAATAGATGAAATTCTAAGGGTTTCTTTTTTCCAATGCATTTGAGAGAATTTGATCTCTTGATGTCCGTTTACTTTTATTCCAATCAAACATGCCGGAAAAATCGATTTTGATGAAGTAACAGCTCTGATATTGGGACTCTTAAAGTCAATTGGGCTATAAACAACATGAATTGAAGGTGAGCAACAGTTTTTTCTTTGTATGGTCTTATTGTGAACCAGTATATAGCTTTGTGAGACTGTGTATAATAAAGTTGATTAAAGGACAGCTGTGGCTTTGAAGATTTTTTTTTTTTTTTTTTTTTTTTTTTTTTTTTTTGCTGTCCCAATCTCTGCGCCACCTCAGAGGCAGTGCACCCACGCCGCTCATTCCGACACCCCGTCCACAGCCACATCACGGTTAGCCCCGCCGCAGCCCTGGCACCGACAATCCACAGGGAGCAGTCGTCGTCAAGTCGTCAAGAGGCAACCCACCGGAGGAGACACTGCACTGCTGCCGAGTCACTTCGGTGGTGTTCAGTGGCGCCTGTTCTGATCTAAACATACGCAGGACACCACCTACTAAGCCCCCTACTGACGACAATAATTGCTTAGTCACGGAGCCAGCGTGAGTGAGCTCTCCCTCCGGAGGGCGCCACCACGTCCGTCCAACGACAGCCCCCATGGACTCGCCGATACCGGTGACCCGACGGAACAAAACCAAGGCCACAAATGTGGAGAGGACATCGAAACTGAGGTCACCATGGGAGCAGGGCATGAAGGGCCACAGAATTTGAGACTTTTTTTTTTTTAATGCTGATCGATGACAATGAGGATGATGATGATTAAGATGATGCTACGGATTTCCATTTCGGTCTGAGACTACATGACAGGGACTCTACGCTTCCTTTCATAATATATCCCGGCGTCAACCAGGCCCGAGAGATACAGACACCTGCAGTGTTGGTCAGGAAATTTGAGCAACACTCTCAGAAACGCATCCATTAAGTGGATGAAACTCGACTGTGTGGTCCCAGTCTTCCCAACTGAGTCCGCAGCAAACTCAACTCTGGGTAGGAGCTGGTCGGGGCAGAAAAAAAAACCCACATGACTCTGATGGGATTCGAACCCACGACCTCCCAGCCGGGAGTCCGCGACGCTAACCACTTCGCCACGGCGGCTGGTGGCTTTGAAGATCTTGGTCAGTGCTGTTATCCCGATGTGTTTTCATTCCACAGATGGCTTCCATGTTTGGCTGGGTTGTAAACGATATGTTTTGAATTGAGTGTTGTGTTAAGTCGTGCCAGTTCCTGACCAGCCTAAGCAAACGGCACCTTTAAAGCACTTACAGATGATGATTAAAATCAAGTGTTCATTTTTGGCATGAATGAGCATTCCCTTTCAGAGAGGGTCACCGCATCCTTCTGATGTACTGTCTCCATGACCTTGCAGGTGCAGACGACTTTCTCTGAACTCACTGTGGATGGATAAGGAAAGGTAATAAAAAGATACCTCCTTGAGAGCCAGTTAGAATGACTAAGTCAACGGCCTTTTCCAGTCAAAAAGCTCAAAGTTATCAACAGTTCTTGGAAACATAATGGGTGCAGACAGCAAAATGTTCGAGTCGCCAAACAGGCTAAGGAGTTGCGAAACCTTCTGCTTACCTGCCGTTGAACTAGTCTTGGGCGACCAGGCGATTGAACTGGTCTAGCTGTGGACACCTGTGGTCAGGAAATTAGAGCAACACTCATACAAAAACTGTTAACGTGGAAGCAACTTGGTAGCGTGGTTCCAGTGACTCTCTAGCACACAACTATGGCTCTAGTGCTGACCAGGGGGTGTGGTTTGTTGGAATTTGAATTCATGATCTATTTTTGGTGCCTTTTTTTCCCAAATCCTGGGTAAGTCATGATCCATGGTCAAAACGGTGCCCTTATTGGAATGCTTTGCTCATTACATTCAAAACAAGTATTGTAATCAAATGCTGCAAAATAAACACAGATTCCACTTTGTTTTCCCCTTTTTTCTCCTGCATACACTTGAGCACTTTTGGTTATGCGTTGTTATTTTCAGACTAGGGTTTTGGTGAAACAAAACTACTATTAGCTGGGCAGCATGTAACAGTTGCACACAGATGGATTAGACTGTTGGGCAGTCGGAGGGATGGTGAATTTAGTGCCCCCACCAGGGGCATCCACTTTGGGTTAGGAGGTGGTGGACCTGCCTCCACCGGGGCTTGGCATGCATTCTTACAGTGGTTTTGAAAAATGAAAACATTGGTTTGACAGCAGACTGAATGAGTTGAGACTTCCTTCACTTCCTTAAAAGGGTACGAACAGACTGGAGAAGTCAGACTACGAAGGACCTGCTTCCATGCCTTATGGGTGATTTTCCTTCCGTCTGAGACAGAATTCCGTATTGGGAAAAAATCTTAAAATTTTTTTTTTTTTTTTTTTTTTTTTTTTTTATACTGATCTGGCGATCGTCTGTTGGACTTGATGCAGGTCCATGTTTTCATTCAGGCCCACGTTTTTTTTTTTTTTTTATATCAATCTTGTGCGAGTTCACTTCCGTCGCTGCCATCTTTGGAAAACTTGTTCCACACATGTGTATGCCGCCTGGTCACTGATTATAAATGCAGTTTTTAACCAGCAGTTTTTAACCAGCGAGAACAAGTGCGGAAGGTTGATTCCCAAATGCAAAAACAAATGGAAAAAAGAGTGGCTCAACGAATGGACAGTTCGAATCGACCGTTTGGCTTGTGGTTAAAAGAAGCGGATAAAGCAGGTACGGCATGGTGCCACTTGTGTTCCAAAAAACTTTTTACAAATCGAATGGCAAGAAAAGCCTTCATGCACACGCGGTCAACCCAACACACTGTTCGAGACTGAATGCCCAGGCGCACACACATCGACTCTGCCTACTGCCGAACCTGTGATATCTGGTCTTACAACAATGGATCGGATCATGGACACAAAAATTTTGTATGTGCGCTTTCCTTGCAGAACATTGTTTGCCATTTTCTTTGGCACCTGCATTCCTAGATTTTGCACAAAAAAAAAAAAGAAAAAAAAATGGGAGAGGACCCAAAGCTCTTACAGGCCTCAGTATGAACAGAAGTACAGCTGCATACACCTTGACACATGGAGTAGCCCCTGCTTTCAGAGAGGAGCTGCTCAACAAGCTGAAGAAGACTTACTTTCTTTGTCTTTAGATGAAGCAACAAACAATGCCAACAGAAAGATGGTGAATGTTCTTGGGAGGGTTTTTAATGAGAACAAAGTGTGTGTGTGTGTGTGTGTGGGGGGGGGGGGGGGGGGGAGAAATTTCTTTTGGGAAGTATTTCTGAAAATTATGATACTTGCCGGTGTGGCACAGATGCTGCAGTTTGACCAGGCAGCTGTAGGTGGTGATGCAGTTTCTTGGATAAATGTAGTCGGTTCTCTCACAGACAACTGCAGCATGATGAGAGGCAAGAAAGGAGGAGAAGAGACCCTGATAAGAAGACAAAATCCACATCTGTTGGATGTACGTGGTGACGCGGTGCACATTGTATCAAACATTGCAAAAGAATTTTGCAAGCCCTTTAACAGTTATGTAGAAGACTTGGGACAAGATCTGTTTTATGACATAAAAGGCAGTCCGAAGGGAAAGGACCACGTTGCTGAAATGTGCAGCCTGCTGAATGTTGAAGTTCGTATGCTGATCAGACCAGTGGGATCATGCTTTCTTCAGATGATTGAAGTGGCAGAGAGAATTGATCAACAGATGGACGTGTTGATTGCCTTCTACTTTGGCTTTCTCCAGAAGGCAGAGCAACAACAACACAGATAAGTCTTTATGGTTGTGTGTTCAACAACATTCTCCCTCTTTCTTTTACTCTGTCTTTCTCTTGCTTTGTTCCCCCGCCCTCCCTCTTTCTTCCTCTTGTCTCTTGCAAATTGAGTTATAATTGCTCAGTCAGTAATGGAAAATTTTGTATCACTCAGAGTCAAACATTCTAGTTTATTGCATGCAAGTGTGTATGTGTGCACTAGCTTTGTACGTTTAAAAATATTAAAACCATTCTCATTCATCAAACTTGTGCTAAGGCAAAAAAAAAAAAAGTTATGTGTTTACAGTAACATGTTGAAAATGAGTCAGTCTGTCTGTCGGCAGATTTTATAATATATGAGGGAGAGAGAGAGAGAGCAAGTTAGCAAGCAAGAAAAATATGGCAGTGGCTGAACAGCCTGAGAAATGTTGCCAGATTGTGACGTTTTTCAGCTCCTCTCATGACATGATCACAAAAAAAGTTGTCATTACTGATAAGATATCCCTCACAAATCTCTCAACAATAACTTTTTTTTTTTTTTTTTTTTTTTTTTTTTTTTTTAGTAAATCCTAAAGAAAAGTTTAGGCTTGGGGACTAAAATTTGGGTCAGTCGGGTCACACAAGTTTGATGAATAAGAATGGTTTTAACTTTTTTTAAATGTACATAATTATTAATTTGGGACTTTTGGGCCATCATGTACTAGATACAGGTATGTGGGACCAAAACTCTGTGAGAGAGAGAGAGAGATCAAAACTTTACTGTACAACGACCTTAGGCCGCAAGACATGACAAGTACAGGGGGAGGGCAGACAAAAGTAAAAGAAGCCATCAGCATATATTTCACAGACTTGATCCCTGACTATGCAGAAAAAATTGCACAATGTCATCACCACAAGTAATCTTATTTTACTGAAGGCTAACGTTACGGTAAATACAATCAAACTATAAATCGTAGAAAAGAAATTACATGGCAAATACAAAAGACACTTCTTTCTAAGAGCCTGGCTTTCTTTCAAGTAGAAAAAAAATGTTTAACTAGTACTTTTTCTGTTAAATGTACAATTTTACCTGTTAGCTATCATCACAAGGCCAAAAATAAATTTTTTTTGTTTGTTTGAAGATTTGAAAAAAAAAATTTGTTGTAGATCAGAGAGGTAGAGTATCGAGCAACCATTTGACACCTCAGCAATTAAATGTCAAGGGAGTTAAATTGTTTGTGCTTGCCATTGCGATTAGCTTCCCTTTGTCATTGTCTTGCTCAACGTTTGAGGCCTACTCCTATAGGCCTGTTCATAGGTCTGTTAATTACTTACACACAAGCGCACACACACAAGTGTGCACACATACACTCACATAATTTGTTTTTAACGTCGGCCGACCGTCTTTTTTTTTTTTTTTTATCAACATGTTACAGTAAACACAACTTTTTTTTTTGCCTAGTCATAAAGGGTGAAGGCCAAGTGAGAGATTATTATTCTCTCTTACTCTCCTGAGATGCTTTGCTTTATTTCCGTATGGTCATCTCTGTTTACAGGCAGCTGTTCACTGATGTCCTGTCAAGAAGAGGTGTATCTGCTGACAAAGAAGCCAGAATCAAAGAAATTCACAAGCAGGCAAAAGGATGTATCACAGCAAACTCGGAAAAAAAAAAAAAAAATCAAATTCTCTAGAAACTGTTCACACACCATCACAAGACCTGTTTGCTAATGCAGATTTACAGGGGCATGTTGCAGCAGCACCAGAGCTTTGTGAAGCTCTTTCAGTGTGAAAAGCTTGTTCTTCACAAACTACATGTGAAGATGTACCGTCTCACCAGAGATTTCTTGAGTCTGTTTCTGAGAGCAGAGGTGATGCCACAAGAGCGTTCAGTCTTAGCCTTGAAGAAGGTTGACTGTTCAAAGCCGGAGAATCAAGTATCAGACGAGGACTCGGTTGTTGGAAAGTAAGCCTGCAGTCTGTATCAAAAATTGAGGGCAGATCCCAAACAACAACACTGGCTTAAGAAATTCCAGCAAGATCTTCAGCGAGGATATACAAGTGCATGTGTTGCCATGTTGGTGAAGCTGCCTCTTAGCAACGCACACACTGCCAACTTGACAGCCCTGGGTCCTGAAATGCAGCAGTGTGAGGACATAGCCAGAGGACTGATTCAACTTGCTGAGCGCCTCCCAAATGTTATTTCAGATAAAGAAGCTGGGCAGTTGCAAATGGAAGCCAGACAGAGTCAGATATCAAATCATTGGCTTTCACAGAGAGTGATGAGATTGACAAAGGCTGGTGGCACCCTGTCAGTCAGCTCAGAGTTACTGTAGGTGATGGATTGCGCTATCCAGTTCTTTCAGTTGGTGAAGGCTGTATTGAGTCTTTCCTGGCTCTGTAATTGAAGGAACATTCAACATTATGGATGACATCATTGAAAATGACAGGACAACATAGACAACTGAAAGTTTTGAGGCAATAGCTGTCACCAAGTATGCTCTGAAGGCAAAGGAGACATGTTGCAGCATGACCATCACTCATAAAATGAGAGTTTCAGCAACCTCAGCTCAGTATGCTAAGTATGTGGAATTTCTTGAACATAAATATCGAGTTCAAAAAAGAAGACAGGAGCTGATAGAACAGGCTGTAAACAACTTGAAATCCAATTCTGAAAAGAATACTGCAAAATCGCAAGCAGCCACCATGAAATTTGGCTTTACCATACCAAAAAGACCAGTGTGAATATATCTCATCCACCAAAGAAAGCTGGTGAGCCTATACGTTCTGCAAAACAGACATCTGTGCTGAACTCTAAATTTGTAAGATCTACCACATCCAGCATGAACACTTCTCACCCAGTGGACAGGCCTGGTGAGCATGCACCTAAGAACAAGGAAATCTTTCAGAAGTTTGCACCAACCTTGGCATCTGCAAAATCTTCAGCTACCAAGAAAACGGGCAAGAACACTTTGAAATGTAATCAGATGATGAAGGAAACAACTTTGCAAATACATCAGGATCTGAAGAATCTTCAACTACATCTCAAAGAAACTTTTTTGAACACCTTAGTCAAGAGCTTCAGCATGCTGCCCAGTCATCTTTGTGGAACTGCAACGAGCAGCTAAAGAGGCAGGAATAGAAATTGTGAACAGATGGCCAGTTTGCTGCTTACATGATTTGGAGGCATCAAGCTACAAAGAAGACTGCTGTGCAGCGGACCTTTATCCAAATGATGATGCCCCACCTCTAGTGAAGATTTGTGGAGAAGGGAAATTGTTTGCCACGGAGTGCCTCTTGCTTGCTTTTGGCAGTGAAGACCAGCATGTGGAAATGAGAGTCCGCATGACACTTGAATTGGCTGTCAGTGAAGAATTCTATCTTTCAGATGAAAATCTGAAAGATCCAGATACTTCAATGATTATTCCTTGGTGTAAGCACTATGCAACTACAGTGAGAAATTGGAGGATAAGTTGGAACCAGGGGCAATCAGGGACATCTTTCGCAAGGAAGTTTTGAAAAGCATTTTGCCTGGAAGGTACCTGGGAATGTGGTTTCTGCATGCAATTTCAAGCATTCTCTGCAATCCTATCCAGTCCATTTATCCACAGTATGGGGGTCACTCTGTGAGAAAGCACCTACAGCATAAGATTTGTCCCCGAATATATTAACATGATAGCCAAACAAGTTGCCTACCAGCAATCATGTGGACTCGCATGTATGGCAAAGACCTTCTTGAAAACAAATGGGAACCCAACCATTTTGTGGTTTGCTTGCCTGGGAAGAAAGTTCATCCATCAGCAAAAAGGAAAGCCCCACAAGACATCCGAGATTTCTTTAAAAAGAAAGCCAAGCAGTAAATGTGCATTCATTGATTCAATGCCACCATTGACTTTCTCTCCTCCTCAGATGTCTCCATCTTCATTCATCCTTTTGTGCATATTGTATACATGTACATTGTATTTCCCTAATTTCGTCAACTCTGACTACATAATTATATACAGTATCTGTCAATGACAGATTGTGTCATCACTTTAGGTGCATCTGCCTGACTGCACTGCTCATTACATGCTTTTAATCCGCGACTGCTGAAGCCAGTGAAAATAATTCATGCATGCGACTTTGAGAAATTGAGCTTTTCATTTATCAGAGTCTGATACATAGCCTGCCTGCTGCTTCCATCACCTGCTCACTCCTTGAGGTGTGGTCAGTACAATCTGTTCACTTGGATTCTGCATTGTACAGTTTCTGTAAACAGGTGAATTGTAATTACTGTGCTGAAAAGGTATGCAGTAAAGTTCCTGTTATTTTAGACTGCATTTTGACATTTTATTGTACGTTATTTGCTGTGGTTTCAAGATCCACACTTTAAGTTCTTAATAGTTTTGTGCGAATTGGTTTTGAATGGTGCTACAGACCCAATAATGAAGAGTCGTGGAATAGCCTTTTGCTCAGGAAAATGTTCAGTATTGGAAAAATTTTGGAAAATCGCCCATGATGCCTCGGAAAAAAAGGAGATTTTCTCTTCTGTTTTTATCTTTTGGATATTTGGCGTAACTTACTGCACTACTTTTGGCTTTGGAGTTGATCAGGCAGTCCCAGTCTAGGAAATTTCTTATTTGCACAGATTCTCTTTCGGCTTTAGAGGCTATAGGAGCAAGAAACATAAAACATCCAGCTCTTACTAAGTTTTTTTTACCATGTTTTCTTCATTAGTTTCTAGGGGTTTTGAGATTTTTTTTTTGGCCTGGGTGCCAGGTCATGTGGGGATCAGAGGCAACAAAGAGGTAGATGACTTTCTAAAGAGGCTAAAAGTGTGTGGAAAAAAGAATGCGAGATTCAAAAAGTAAAGATTGAGAGGAAATGTTCCTTTACTGAGGCTAGAAGGTTAGTGGAGGCCAGGACTCTTTCGGCTTCTACTTATGCATTTAAGGTGGTCAACGATTCTGTGAACTGGTCATCGGGTGATGATCTGGGAGCAGCTCCATTCACTGCTCTGGAGAAGAAATTGACAAATTGTTATCGGGTTTGGATCGGCTTACTATACTGGAGCAATCAGTTGAGGTTTTGACTCAGAAATGCAATAGTGTTCAGACCAGCAGTGTACAACAGGCTTCAGTCCTGCTGGTGAGGGAAGAGGCGTTTCAGTTGTAAAAAGTGCTGTGGATCAGAGGTCAGTGATGAAGGATCGGAGGAAAGAGATGTCCTCTCGCTCGCAAGTCAATAACAGCAGTACGAGACAGGCCGGCAGTGAGGAGCATCCTTTTCGGACTCCAGACACACTTAGGGAAAATCTCGAAGTCAGGTATTTGATGCAGCAGGTTTCAGTCCGGTAAGAGCAAATTCCAAGCATGGCAACAAACAACTTAGAAATTTATCAGGAACATCGGCTTCTGATCTTATCTTGAAGACTGTTTTAGTTCTTTGATGGATAGTGAAGTTTCTGGGGAAGAGGGCTGATAGATATTCTTTTAACAACCTAACATAGACATACTCCAGTGGAACATAAGGGGAGTTAAAGCAAATTGTCGGACCTTGAGCTATTATTGGCAGAGTATAGATCTTCGATAATTGCTCTTCAGGAAACCCTTTTAACTGCAAGTAAGAAGCATGAGATTACTGGTTTCTCCTGCTTACTCAAGCCAGCTTCTGCAGACTTTTCAAGGAGAGGCGTTTCTCTTATATTAATAATTCGGTACTTCATACAGAGATTCCACTTCAGACGGATCTGGAGGTAGTGACAGCTCGTATCTCGTTAAACAAGGAAGTTACGATATGCTGTTTGTATCTGTCTCCATCTTTGTGATTTCGAAGAGTCAGTTGGATGGTTTAATTTCTCAACTCCCTCGCCCATTTCTCTTTTTTGGTGACTTGAACGGTCATTCTCCACAGTGGGGAAGTAACTGCACTAATTCCCAAGGGAAAGTTCTTGAAGATTTTATATTGGATCACGATCTCTGTCCTCTGAATTCAGGCTCACTGACCTTTTGTTCTCCTTCTGGTTCTTTGACTCGCTTGGATTTGTCCATTTGCGATCCTTCCTAATTTTTGGGCTTAGAGTGGCAAGTTCATTCGTACATAAGTGGGAGTGATCACATTCCAATTTTTATTTATTTTACGAAGCAATTGCTGGAGTCCCCTCGGGAAACATGGAAGTTCCGCTCTGCAGATTGGAGTCTTTATCAGCAACAGATTTTAAGTAGAATGCCTATGAATCTGTTGCAGAGTTATGATGATCCTGTTTTGCAGTTCACTAAAGTGATTGTAGAGAGTGCTAAGGAAGCTATTCCCAAGTCCCGTGATAAACCATATGATGTTAAGACCCCTTGATATGATAAAGAGTGCAAAATTTTGAAGGTAAGAGAAAGAGTGCTCAAAGCCTTTTTGCTAGATTTCCTATGGTGGGGAACAAAAGTAAACAGCAGTCATGTAGGGTTAAGTGTCGGTATACTTTTAAAACCAAGCAGGAAAAATCTTGGACAAAATTTTGTTCAAATCTGTCCTTTAAGATCAATTCAAGGAAAGTCTGGAAATTAATCCGCAAGATTAAGGGAAAGTCGGCTACATCAGTTATTAAAAGTATGCAAGTAAACGGATCAATTATTACTAATAAGGAGGAGGTTGCTAACTTGTTAGCTGCTACTATTCATCAAAATTCGTCAGCTGATCATTATTGCAAGGAATTCCAGCGTATCAAAAGATCAGCGGAGTCAAAATCTTGTTCTTTCGTGCCAGATAGTTCTGAGGATTATAACTGCGTTTCAGCATGGACGAGTTAAAGGACGCCATTTTGAAAGCCAACAACTCAGCTCCTGGACAGATGACATTCATTATCAATTTATTCAACATTTGCCAGCTGAGGGTTTTAAAGGTGTTGTTGTCACTGTTTAATCATGTTTGGTGTTCAGGATATTTTCCACATTCTTGGAGAGAGGTGGTGGTTGTTCCTATTCCTAAACCAGGGAAAGATCATTCGGATCCTAACAACTATCGTCCTATCGCTCTTACTAGTTGCTTATGTAAAACTATGGAGAGAATGGTATATTCTCGATTGTTATGGCAGTTAGAATGTCTAGGAGCATTGGATGTTTCCCAGTGTGGATTTTGGAACAACCGCAGTACTACTGATCACCTGGTTCGATACGAGTCTTTTATCAGGAATGCTTTGATTAAATGGAGAACATGTAGTTTCTATTCTTTTTGATTTAGAAAAAGCTTATGACACAACATGGAGGTATGGAATTCTTCAGGACTTGAAGGCACTTGATTTCAAAGGTAATTTACCAATGTTTATTGCTAATTTTTTGTCTAACAGTGTTAGACTTCATTCTGCCTTTTCGATCCTTTTGAGCAGGAGATGGGTGTCCCTCAGGGTAGCATCCTTTCTCCACTTCTGTTCAATCTCAAGATTAATAACATCGTTCAGTCAGTAAAGACTGGGATTGATAAGTCATTGTTTGTTGATGATTTTCCATCTCTGCCAAGGGGAAAACCTTGGCTGCAGCTGAGCTTCAACTTCAGTGTGTGTTTAATCATGTTCAGCAGTGGGTCACTGAAAATGGGTTTAAGTTACTAAGAGTGTATTCATTTCCATAGGAAAAGATCTCAGGTCTTAGAACCAGCTATCAATCTCAATGGTCAGGTAATTAAAGTTTCCAAACAAGTGAAATATTTTTTTATTTTTGATAGTAAGCTTTCTTTTTTGCCTCAAATTAAGTACATTAAACAATCGTGCCAGTCAGGTTTGAATGTTTTGAAGGTTATTAGTCACACTGATTGGGGTGCAGACAGGAAACTTGTTGCGATTATATCGGGCTTTGGTGAGACCAAAGCTAGATTATGGTTGTGTGGTATATGGATCTGCACGAAAGTCTTATCTCAAAGCTCTTGATCCAATTCATCAAGGACTGCGGATTGCTCTGGGAGCATTTCGCACATCTCCAAAGAGAGAGTTTGTATGTTGAATCTGGTGAACCCCCTCTGGAGCTAAGGAGATTGTGTCTTTCCATGAATTATTATCTGAAACTGAGGGCTAATCCAGAAAAACCCTGCCTATGATATTGTCACGAACCCGCCTTTTAGAGCCAAATATGACTTAAAGCCAAATGAGATTCGTCCACTGGGTATTCGTATTTTGCCCCACTTCGGGGCAGCTGGCATTGACCTTGATGCTGTTGATGACGGTCCATTACAGACTGATGTACCTCCCTGGAAAATAGCCAATCCAGAGATTGATTTATATTTAACTCGATTTCGAAAGGAGGTCACCTCGAGTGCTGCATATAAACAACTTTATCTTGAGCAATGTGAACTTTATAAAGATTTTACCAAGATTTTTACAGATGGTTCTAAAAAAGATGAGAGGGGCTGCAGCTGCCATTGTGTGTGATAACAATTTTCAGGAGCCTACCTTGTTAAGATTGCGGGATTGGTCGTCTGTTTATACTGCTGAACTGAAGGCTTTAAATCTGGCTCTCAGTGCGGTGTTCAGGTCAGATCAGAACGATTTCCTTATTTTATCGGATTCATTGTCGGCACTGTCAGCTTTATCGACAAGACAAGTTTCACATCCAGTTTTGGCGGATATTCATGATCTTCATACTCAGCATGTCTCTTCGGGAAAGCATATAGTTTTCTGTTGGGGCCCCAGCCACATGTGAATCTATGGTAACTCAGTGGTAGACAAAGCAGCCAAACAAGCTCTCGGTGCAAGTCTTTCCAGGAGGCCTGTGCAGTTTGTTCCTCACTCAGATCTTCGTCATAAATCTAGTTTGTATTGTCGTGAACTGTGGCAGAGTGAATGGTCTAATCAAATTCATAATAAATTGTTTAAAATTGCCCAGATTTAATCAAAACTTTCCCATCGGTAGTACGTAACCGTAAAGAGGAATCGGTTTTGTCATGGTTACATATTGGGCACAGCTATATAACGCACAGTTGGATACTCAGAAGGGAAGACCCTCCATGGTGTGTTGCCTGTGACAGCTTGTTCAGTGTTAATCATTTTTTGACTGAATGTGCTGATTTGATGTGTATTAGAGAGAAGTTCTTTTCCACCAGTGATTTATCAGTTCTTTTGTGTGAGATTTCAGTGGATCTTATTTTTTCTTTTTTGAAAGAGGTAAACATTTTTTAAATTACAGTGTTTTAATAATGTATATAGGTGTTGCTGGAGTTGACCAGAGAATTGTGCTTTTGCCTTTATAAATTTTTAAGCGATGTGTTAATACTAGTGTGGTTATTTGTATCTAGAGACTCAGCAGAGGATAGCCTGATTTTGGCTCCTAGTAGTCCGCTGGACCCTATAAACACTTAACTTTCTAAAGAGGCTGTCCGTCTTCGTCCTTCTAAACTGCTTGTACCATCTTCATATCTAAAAGGCGAAATAGCTTCGTATGTCGATTCTTTATGGGAGGAGGAGTGGAGCCTCCAAGAAAACTATAAGCTTCGTCAATACGTCCAGATTTTAAGGAACATCTTCCCATGGCTGCTGGCGGTCGAAAGGGAGAAACAGTATTGTGTAGATTGAGGACGGGGCGTGCGTATTTTACCAATTCGTTTTATTGGAGGGAGAAGACCCGCTTTTCAGTGTTGCCTGTGATAGTCAGATATCTGTCCCAACATATTCTTTTAGACTGCTAGGATTTATACATTAGAAGGAAACATTACACTGCAGATAAGATGAAGATTCTTTTTCGTGATGTACCCCCCTGACGATATTTGTAACTTCCTAAAAGAAGTGAATTATTTCATCGTGTGTGAATTTTGGTGTTAGACATTCTATACCCAGTACTGATTTTTGCAGATTACAGCGAGTGATTTCAACGTGTTGGCCTAGGATTGGTTCTTTTAATCTTTTTTTTTAATGGGTTGGGTAAGGTTTTGCTTTTAATCCTTTTTTAACATATATACGTTGTAGTTTGAAACGTGGTGACAGTCCTGAGATGATAACCCCTGCTGTTGACGGGACTTATAATTTTAATCTTGAATCTTATAATTCCTAGATCCAAACTGTGCAGTTGCGTGAAGAGGAATGGTGACGGACACCATGAACATCCAGGTTGGGGACTGGAACGATCCATGTTGCCAAAACACTGCAAGAACACTGCAAAAACTGCCGAAACGCCGTCAAATAGTACCAATTACAGAAGCTGGGCAGAATAAAAAGCCAGCCTTTCTGCCCCGAACTTTCGTGAGCGGTGCCCTTGCGGGCAAGGGAGTCCAAACCGAGTGTGGAGATGAAAAAGAAACCACCACCGTCTCCAAAACCCAAGCCGTCGTCACCTGCGGGCACACACTCTTTTAGAATGTTGGCACTTGCACGATGTGAGACGCGGACACTTTACAGCAGATTCCATGAAAACTTTGTTCTTTCGAGTTTCATCCGATCTAAGATTTTACGAAGAAAGATTTTTTAACAAAGTTTCTGGTATATTTTTAGATGTGTGGAAGGATTATTATTATATTATTTTTTTTTGGATGACGTGTTGGTTTTAAACATGATGACAGCCCTGATATGGCCCTTTGCGGTCGGCTGGGCAATAGGCAGCATGACCTTACCTTGGCACAAACGGCCAGATGTCGGTTCCAGGATACTGAAGACTGATACCGAAGGATTGGAATTTGTTTTGTTTTAATGAAAAAAAAATCTTGCACACTGGCTTGTAAATGAAACAAAGATTTCCTCATTTTGTCAGACACCATTTCTGCTTTGGAGGCCATTGCTAGCCATAATCTCAAGCACCCTCAGCTGCTGGAAGTTTTCGAACTGTATACCTCTTTTGAAATCAGATGGATACACAATATACAGTTTTTGCTTGGGATCCCAGTCATGTGGGCATTCGAGGCAACGAGGTGGTTGATCAACTTTTTAAGAGTGCCACAAAGGAAAAATTGAGCAGGTCGTCTATCCCTCGCACTGATCTGAAACCCCAAACACAGGCTTATGTAAAGGCCTCTGGCAAGAGGAATGGAACTCGCAGAGAGAAAACAAATTTTACAAAATCCGTCCAAACCTGGGCGAGTTTTTACTGTGTACCCAAGGTGGCCGTAAAGACAGTCTTGTGCCGTTTCCATACAGGCCACTCGTTCTACACTCATTCTTATCTTTTAAAAGGTAAAGAAGCACCGCGGCGCATTCCATGTCATGTTCCACTCGCAGTGAGACGTATTCTTTTAGAATGTTGGGACTTGCACGATGTGAGACATAAACACTTCACAGCAGACTGCATGAAAACTCTGTTCAGAGATGTCCCACCTGACGTTATCTTTGAATTTCTGAAGGAGATTAACGTCTTTCATCTGATCTAAGATTTTACGGAAGAAAGGTTTTTAACAAAGTTTCTGGTACGTTTTTAGAAGGTGTTTTAAAGAGATGTGTGAATAGAGTTTTTTTTTTTCTTTCTCGAGATGACTTGTGAGCTGACAGCCCTGATATAGCCCTTGGCGGTCTGTTGGGCTTTAAGCAACATTACCCTTACCTTGCACGCTGAAAACTAAAAAAAGGTAGTGTGCAAGTATTTTTTCCCGAACGAGTTTCGGCTTGGCTGTATTGATCACTAAGAGAAGCGTATATATTATGGTCGGCTGGGCCATGAATAGCATGTGTGTAAAAGATACATAGGCTAAACAACTTTTCCTGCGATGTCAGTCTTCTGAGACTTGAGTAAGAAAGCCAACTCGGAGCTCAAGTGCTTCATCGTTTAACTAATGGCGGTTTTTCGCCCAGTGGCTTTCTTGGTCTGAGTCTGTGAAATATTTAGATGGCTTGTTTGTGCAAGTGGTATGTCAAAAAAAAAAAAAAAAAACTAACGCATTCAGCGCTCACATTGTGCCATGCACACGCACCGACTTCAACCACTTTATTGTCCGGTTAACTTTTTAAAGATTGTTCTGACACACGCACAGACTTTGCGCGCGCATATACACACACACAAATTGAAACCACCTATCGCCAGTTTGTAATGACGACACACACTGAAAATGTATCGACTTCACAGACTGTTCTGACATCACCGCGCACGCGCACTCACTCGCGCATGCACACACACCCCGACATCTTGGCACTTCTTCAACCTCCACTAACTCCCTCGCGAAGTGAATTATAAAAAAAAAAAATGGAAAGAACTTCAAACGGAGACGAGGCCGTTTTGTCGCAAAGTAATGATCCTCGGTTCAACGTTCACATTCTGTCAGACACATGCACTCGCATTTTTCACTTGCTCGCTCACAATTTTTATCAAAGCGGACCTTCAGATGCAAGACGAAAGAATGCCAAGTTTGCCGGTGAACGTGTCTGTTGCGTAAATGCTTTCCTTCGTACACGTGTAAACAAAAGCAAACACTAGAAGTTGCACAAATTAGGGGATTGGAAGTGTCGGCACGAGGGGGAGGGAAATAGACCGACACGTTTCTCCTTTTTCTTCTTGTTATGCTTTGTGCGCAGGTGCATAGTCCAGACGGGTTCCTCGTGTCTGAATATAATGACGCATATTTGTTAGAAACAGATTTCGCGAGTATGCCATTTTCACTTGAGAGTACTCGGAAAACGGCCCACACAACTTGCACTGCCTCATGCTATCCCCGAGAAAATGGCCAAACATCGGTATTGGTGTCGCTTAGTAATACTATCGATTTTTGTTATGTAAATGATCTGCGTGCCTCTCTACCATCTTGTACCACCGACATTATGCCTTTTATCCTCCTGTGGTGCGGCGTTTCTTTATCGCTAGCGGGGTAAAAACGGATGGGCTACCTCTGGTTAAATACATGCGAGAGACACGTAACCAAATGAAGTTATCTCTGAAGATTGGTTTTACACATACTGCCTTAAAACCGGCAGCCTTACACACTATGCAGACACACATACAAAATATGAACATGTATTGCCGTGCAACCCAAATAAAGATGCCTAAAATTTAAAATCAACATCGGGGTGTATGGAGACGGTTTATAAATAGCAGCAGACAAAGGAGAGCGAGTCTCGTTGCAGGCTAGAAGTTCAGTTTGATCAAGGTGTTACCACATGTGGACTAGTTCATATACACTACGCAACTTCTGCTTGCTTTCGACACAGCACAGCTGATGGATTTAAAACGATAGTTTCATAGATAGAACTTGATAGATGTCTGACCTGCGCATGAGCCCAACTTGTTGGTCAGATCTTAGGTACCT
The DNA here is from genome assembly GCA_016801955.1 of Conus betulinus. Taxonomy (NCBI): domain Eukaryota; kingdom Metazoa; phylum Mollusca; class Gastropoda; order Neogastropoda; family Conidae; genus Conus; species Conus betulinus. The sequence goes on along the minus strand of JADBJO010002008.1, from coordinate 64,500 downwards.
ACCGAAAATGGCTGTATGTGGATGGGTGGCCACGGGCGCATGTATTTGCGCGTGATCAGTGCACGGGTGCACATGTACGCTTGCGTCCATATAGGCACGCAGACGCGCGCGCACACACATGGGCATGCTCACAACTCGCACGCGCGCACACACAATACTTGAGCTAGTGTACCTCGTACACTGGTGCACACACGCCCTTTTATCCACACATAGGCCCGTGCCCTTTTATCCATACACAAGTTTCAACTTGTGACAGCCCCAAATTTGGCCATTTGCGGTCGGCTGGGCTGTAAGCAACATAACCTTATACTCGAGGTCTGACCAACACTTTGGGCTATTTCATAGATCGTACATCTAAGTTGTTTGCCACGAGACCTTGTCCTTAGTTTGTCATCTATTCATTAGCTTTAAATCATGCGTAGAATGGTCTCAAAACTCAGCGGATGTGATGTTGCGTATATGGGCTAATCCGCACGCAGTGACGCCGCGATGATGACCGATGCTATTGAGGAAAACGATACGGTAATGTTCATAATGTGTCAAAGAGGCAATTTCACGTTTGTAGGTAGAAGTTGTGAACAGTTTCATCTAGAAATCTACACATTCACAGTACTCCAAATACAGGCATGACGGAATTCCAACAACGTCCGCACTGCAGCGCCTTTTCTCAGAAGGCCCGAGGGCATGCCAGATTTCCACAGCAGTAACTGACCTTAACTGTAAAAAGGAAGAGCGCGCGCAACACTCAAAAGACGAAAATGGGGCAGACATCTCGAGCTGCAGCCTCAATGTGCGCTATGAAGTCCATCAGTGAATGCACTGCAAAACATCAAAAAGGATCTGCTGGGGGAGGGAGGGGGGGTCTAGTCTTGCCGATCAGCCCAAATCCCTTTACCCCTACACGCAGGACCTAAACGTATCCTTGCGCCGCGAGGTAAAGGACTACCACACTTGTTCAAACTTTACGCAAAGCAATTGTAGCTTCACCAAAATCAAACGAGCGAGCAAGCTGCATAATGTACAGCACTTGGCATATGCAGGTTCTCACTGGAGTGCAGGCGTTTGGAGAGCATGACAGGTTATCGATGCACTATAAACTATGTATCTCCTGGGCAATTCTTCACAGCTCTGGGAAGGCTAAAATGACAATGGAGACGGACGCAAACAAAATCTGATGCAGCACAAGTGTTGCAAAAAACACAAAACTATAGTACTGCTATTATACAAAAAGAACAATTCTGGTGTATATATGCATGGGCAAACAAAAAGACTGCGCAGGTAAGGGCAAGTGGAAAATACCACTCGGAACAACAGCAAGAGGGTTCGGGACACCCCATTTTGGGCATTCTAAGGCTGCATGCGTAGTGGACCTGGCCCCAACCGTGCTCCATCCAGTTGTCCGGGTCCTTGGAAGCGCGCATAGTAGGCCCGGCTCTTGCACAATGTCTTTTAGACACGCAATGTGAAAATGGCGCATACAAGAAGAAAAATTGACGTGGAGGGCAAATAAGTGTACACACGGTTTTTCTGTGCACCCGATCAACCGACTGCGACATATCACGGTGAATATCGTCAACTGCAGAATCATCGAGAGAAATTTGCCCAGTACTTGAGAATGAAGCTTGACACATTCCGTGCTCTTCTTGGACTCTGTGCTGCTGATCTAAAGGAAAAACTTTTTGCCCAGCATTTGCACCAGAAAAAAAACGCCTGTCGTGGCATCGAGGGGTGGAAAAAAGTTTTTACAACCTGCCATTTTCCCCTGCTACGTTGTCCCAAGCAGCAGAGAGAATATCTCGGTTGGCAAGATTTTTGTCACGTTTTGTGTGTAAGGTGATGATTTGTGCTTCACGGCAGCGACGAGTTTTTCGTCCATGTTGGAAAGAAAGGCAAGTTTTAAAACACAAAAATCCGAGGAGGAGTTCGGTCCCATCACTCGGACGGCCGGGGAAAGTACGGACTGCACGACCGGCAAAATCACGGCTCTTGTTACACGGGTCGGGCGGGTGCACTATGCAAAAAGAGATGAACCAGGGTAGGTCGCGTTTTTTTTTCGCCCGGACGGGCGGTGCACGGCCGGGTCCGGGTCCACTATGCACACATCCTAACTGGTGTATACCCATGTCGCATCAGGAAAGGGGGAAAAAATAGTGTAAATCGGAGACCATCACCAAAATAAAAAATCACGAGAAACAACCGATTCGAACTGATTAAACTACTTGACCTGAAATGATAGACAAAAAATGAATGGGCCGTAAATGTAACGATTTTCCAGTCATAGAGCATGGAAAGAAGGTAGTTTCAATCACAGCAGTGCAAGTTGATCGGTCATATATTGCCTCTATGTTCTGCTGCCATTCATCTTCGACCGACCTCTGAGATTGCTTCAAGTCCAGAACAGATCCGGCTTAGCAGGCTGTGACACTTGGGGCTGTGAACAAAATGACAGCGATGTGCAATGATTATATAGTGTTTTTGTTTTCCTGAAGAAGCTAGCATTGACAGTGTTTCACATTATGACGTTCTTGGGCCTTTGATAAAGGGCCCATATCACTCCTCTGTCACACACGTACAGGTTAGTAGAAGCTCAAGATATACATTTCTAAAAAGTCTGTCCCAAATTAAGGTTTGTGTTTAGTATTCACAATAGATTTTCTCCCCAGACAAGGCACCTGGATATATTGTCCAACACCCTAGAGAGGGCACAACACTCTCATGAAATTATACTTGTCCAACAGAACGTACATAATGTCTGCTCAACGCTCAAGAGAAGGCACTTAAATGTCCCCTGTCCAGCACTCTTCCTACTAAAAACACATTGTTCCGGGTCTACCGCTCCTCTGAAAGGAGGAACAGTAGGGCCTACGTTTCTGTCTATGCCCCAAAGGAAGCATGTAGACTTGTCCTTGTCCGACGCTTTCCCTGTAGAAGTTATTTCTGCTTACCGTGGATTTTTTTACGGTGATGCACACTTATCTTTCAAATCATCGTTGAAAGAGGGATGATAGAAATCCAAGTCCTTGGATCGTCTGGTTTCATATATATGGCATTGCCTGCCCCAAGGCGAGAAATGCGTCAACGAAATATGCTGTTCAGGTATTTCTGTGTAGAGATTGTACGCGCATTTGTGGCACTGACCATGGGCACAGATCTGTTTTACGTAATATACGTTTTATGCCACATCACACCGTGATGAAATATCCGAAAGTCGAAGTCTCAAAAAAAAAAAAAAAAAAAAAAAAAAAAAAAGCAACCCCAAACTAACAAAAAAAAAAAAAAAAAAAAAACTTGGGAGAAAAAACATGTATAACTCGTTGCAGGACACAACCTAAAAAAAAAAAAAATGAAATATTTCAACCGATGGAAGTATAAAGTGCTGAAAATAGGAATTCTGGGTTGATGCACAATAACGATCTTGCAGCGAGGTCACCTGGACACCAGCAGTAAGACTGTGATGGACAGCATCTGAACACAGGATGGAATCCCAGTGACGAGTGCAGAGACGGTGTCACCGCCACTAGAAGTGTTCACCCGTTTAAAAAACTGGCGGGAGTCTTCTCTCCAAGCCCGGCACGCTTATCTCCTCAATGACGTCGCTCGCGGTTGAAGGTGGATGGATGATGATGGAGGGGCAGTCCACAAAGGCGTTGATTCCTTTCCCTATGCCGTAAAAATACTCCGGAAACTCCGTCCTGGAGCTGACGTCAGAGTTGAGCGCAGCGTATTTTGGTAGCACCGGGATCAGCTCCCATCGGGCAAAACCGAACAGAAACATCAGCCGGGGCGACGCCTCGTGCCCACTGAATATGGACCCCCTTCTGCCTTTTCGTCCACTCGCAAATCTGAGCTCAATCTGACCGTAGGCGGGGTTTTCGTACACGCCCAAGTAAGAGGACATGTTGTGAGCCAGGGGTCTTCCGGCGCGTCATATGGTGGAGGGGGGGCGTTGGTGACGTTGTGCCACGGGTAAGGGAAGGTGCAGAGGGTGTTGGTGTCCACCCAGGGTGTCACGCCTATAATGCGGTCAAGGATCAGGTTCAAGAGTGTGCCCCTGTATGCGTAGTTAGTGTCTCTTCGCCGTTCATGCAGATGAACACCCCCAGCTTTCAGCGAGGGCACACCAGAACGACGAAGGCTCGGTATCCGTAGGAAGCGCCCGCGTGACCGATGACGGGGTACCCTGCAAAGCAGAAATGAAGACGTTAACGTCACTCCTCTCTCCCCCCTCTCTCCCCCCCCCCCCCCCCCCCCCCCCTCCCCCCCCCTCACACACACACACACACACACACACACACAAAGCATCCACCACGGTACAGTGATCAGCATTTTGGGCTGGGAGCTTGTGGCTAGAGTCCCATCAGAGGCGTTTGTTCGTGGGATTTTTTTTTCAGCCTTTGCCAGCTCCTACCCAGAGCCGAGTGCAGTTTGGGGCTATACGGTCGAGTTTCAACCAATGGATGCGTCTCGGATTATTGCTTTGCAGGTGTCTTTTAGGCCAAGTGAACACTGCAATATAGGAAGCATAAGGAAGCATAAAATGGGCTACAGCCAGTCGTATGGTCTCGGACCAAAATGGAATTCATAGCAGCATCTTCCTCCACCGATCTTACATTGAAGAAAAAAGCATAAGGAAAAAAGTATCAATCTGTGGCCTTTCATGCCCATGTCCGTGACAAGCCTCTGTCAAAACTAGTTGGGTATGAGAATAGGGATCATGTCTAGACGGACTAATGTCGCCCTCCGAAGGACGACACTATCACACTGGCTTCGTGACTAAGCAATTATTTCATTGGGAGGAGACTTGGGAGCTATTCCATGTATACTTCATGATCAGAACAGGTGCTACAGAATACCACACCAGTGAGTGGATGACAGTTTGGTATGAACTGCCTCCTGTTGACTGCACTGTTGAGGCTTCGACCGGATGTACTTCAGTGTGGTGTGTGTAGGGGCGCTGGAATGAACGGCAAGGTTTGTAATACCTAACCTACCAAGGGAACACACAAGACACACAGAGCAGGAAAAGGTTGTCTAGACACAACACAGGTGACGTTATTTCTGCGCGGCAATAGTATCATCAGTAGCTTCACAGCAACACCTATGCCAGTCATAACCAGCAGTATCATTGTAAACTAGAGCCAGATCCTTTTTCTCCTTTTTTTTTCCCTTTCTTCTGCTTGATTGATCGCAAGCGACTCATTGCCTTTAAAAAAAAAAAAAAATAGTTTCCACGTAATCTTGCCGAACATATAGATCTGTCCTGTGATCCAGATCCAACCTGAACCAAGCTGATTCCCTGGCCACATTCCATCTATCCACCACGATTGTTATCGAATCAGTGTTGTGGTCTTTCCGTAATCTTTCCAAATGGATCCTGGATCCGCCATGTGATCCGGATCCGCACAATAATTCAACGACAATGGGTCCCTCCTTGGACAAAGTTTTGTGAAAATCAATAGTTCGCATTTTGCAGAACAGAGCCGAAGTGCGCTGATGATCGGGATCCACACCGACGTGGCGTGGACGAACGTCCTTCGGCCACATTCTGATTTTCCTTAAAACCGGTTTGTAGTTTTCACATACTGTTTAACAGTTCGAGATCCGCATGACAAATTTTCGGGGTTCGTCCTAAAGCCGCCTTCCATTTTGCCAATAAGTGTCGTTAAATTCTGTCTAGTAGTTTTAGCGTGATCCAGCCAACAGCCACGTGAACCAACACACACACACCGGTCATAACATATAACCACCGTGGTGGAGTTCACGAATCGTTAGGCAAACCAGCGTTAATTTCTCGCTAGATTTGTAGCCGTCAGTTTTATCAGCTGCTGGTCTGCCTTGTCCTTCCTCCCGACTACATGTCCACACCGCATCTTTCATCTGCCCTATTCATTGCCACTGTATGTATGTCCCGTCATAGTCCCAGCACCGACCAGAGTCTGTACGGTGCAATATCAGGGGCGTCAAAGTTGTGTGACCACCAACATCAGTCTTAAAATCAATAAAAAAAATCTTTTCATGTAGAAATGAAAGACCCCAAAGCAATTCACTAAAATCTTTTCATGTAGAAATAAAAGACCCCAAAGCAATTCACTTACTACTTAACTTACTTTCTGTTACAAAACTTTTTTTTTTTTCTCAGGTTTCACTAATATTTCAGCCACAGCGTGTGTGTGTGTGCGCGCGCGCGCGCGCGCGCGCTTGTACCAGTGCAAAAACGAGCAGCACTCGCTAACTTGTGCAAGATTCTGGACGCGTCTCATTCACATCGGAATGCAGCTTCACCTTTCTGGAAGAATAACGGGAGGGAAATAATCGCGTAAGCCGTGCTGAACACTACAGACTTCTCATGTCGAGGCTAAACGGTTCTGATAAGACTGGCTGCACAAGCACTGTGTTGTATGTCTGTCTTCTGATCCTATCCAGGTGTTTTCATAGCAAACAAGAAGAAGAATCCATTATGACTACTGCTGCCACATTCAGAAACCGATGTGTGTATATCGTGATGGGTACGGCGGCAAAGCAATGCGTGTCTCTCGGTGCATCAAATCATCCGTAAAACTCCCCGAATGCATTGTTGTGAGTCTATTACCCTCCTTCACTGATTGATACTCCTGTGTGCGTGTGCGCGTGCGCGCGCGCGCGCGTGTGTGCGTGCGTGCGCGCGAGCGGGCACGCGCGCAGCATGTGATTTATACCGCCCCCTTCCCTCCACCCGGGCACACCCACAGTTATGTAAGCTTTTACAGCACACAGCTACCAACGTACTGTGCGCGCGCGCGCGGGCACACACACACACACACACACACACAATCACCTCACCTATGCGGACTGTTGCAATAGAGTCGTCTCACGCCCTCCCCGTACACACTTTCAGCACCGTATAATCTACTTGCTGTGGCATTTAGGGTTTATTTTCTTGAGGCATCTAGCGGTGAAAATGATTTACAACAGTCGGTTTAATTCTACCTCCATATGGATCGACGGTGCTCCCGCAAAAAGCCACCAGCCCAGATCTCATGCAAACGATATCTCTCTCCCCCCCCCCCCCCCCCCCCCCCCTTTCTCTCAATTTCTTCCCCCTCTCTCGCTCTCTCTCATCCGTTATTACTTCTTCTGATCCGAGGTATCAAAACCAATGTTGTCTTGCATTGTATTGTGTTCCTGTTACGTTTCCTTGTGCCACAACTGACGGGGGCCAATAATGTAGTCACATCTTGGCGCCGCCTTTTCTCATGTCTGCGTGTACGTGTACCACCTAAACCGATGTTTTTACGTCGGGTTTGTTTGTTTTTGTTTGTTGTTTTTTTTTTTTTTTGCAATCTCGAGTCACTCATGCAGCTAAAGGGAAAAAAAAGTACTGTCGAGATCGGCATGTTACTGCCTCGCCCAAAAAGACAAGCTCTTAAATCACCATGCAAGATGCAGTCAGTGGAGGGAAGGAGGGTAGAGGGAGAATGAACATTTTCGGGCTATGCATGATTTGAAATTGCATGGGGCCGACTTGCTGCGATTCCTCGTTACCTCCACCAGGAAGGCCGTTTTCACCCGTGTCTCTTAATCGGTTGAATGCTGTCTGCTTCTCAGTCCGTGACGAAGATTACAAAAAAAGTGCATATCCGATTTTAACGAAACTTCATGGAAAGTGTCTCGAGGCCAAATCCATTAAAAGCTGGCGCGGGTCCGGATCAAAGAAGGGATCCAAACTGTTTTTGTCTTCACTTTTAACACCGAGGCATTTCATGAAATTATGCATTGGATCTTGATGGGAAAAGGATCGGGTTTATACCATGCTCTGATATTAACAAACTTGTAAAGATCCCGTGCGGATCAGAATTACAGTGACCCCGATCCAGAGAGCCATGTAACATTCATGGAAAGAACACAGGAAGACAAGCCCATAATCAAAGACATGAACAAAGAGGACAAAGACACAACGAACAACTAGGTGAATACAGGAGGAGGAGGACTAGGCCACAAAGAAGAATGTGCTCACCACAGAAGGACACGTCCAAAAATAATGTGTTTAACTCGGGAGGATGACAAAGCCACAAAGAACACCTCTAAACAGAGAAAGACAAAGAACAACACGTTGAACACAGAAAGAGGACAAGAACACAAAGAACAGCCTCTTGAACAGAAAAAGACAAGCTCACAAAGAACAACACGTTGAACACAGGAAGAGGACGATGACACTAAGAACAACCTGCTGAACACTGAGAGAAGGACTAAACCACAAACATTGAACACCAGGAGAATGACGAGGTCAACAACAACAAGACGTCCAACACCACGCAGTACCTCTATAATAGCCTGTCCACCAGCCCAGGGCGCTGATGTCAAAGCTGGTGGTAACGGGGATGTCTGGCTGCCGGAAGAGCGGCATGTAAGATTTGGGCATGACTGTGCGCGGCTTGTGCAGCTCCTGCACGCTCTCCTTTTTCATAACGATCTCCCCCTTGGGGCCGAGACCCTCGGTGAGATGAAAGTTCATCCAGTTCACCATATCGTTCGCCGTAGTGATGAAGGCCCCAGAGCCTACCAGCTCCCCGTATCGTCTGTAGAGACAAGTCAGTCATGGTGCTTGATTTGTTACTCAGTTTTAGCCACTTTTAAATTTTTTCTCTCACATCTGCTGCGCCTCTTGCTTAGAATTCCCGTTAAGCTCACCACGGCATTCTCACACCATCCACACACATGCACATTCTGTTGCCTTCCAAGTCAAAAATCAACAAAAATTTCATTGCAAGTCACTCTCGAGCAAATCGTCATACGAAACTGCACCGGAAACATAGTCTCTGTGGAGGCGTTCAGTGTTTCCCTATTATGATCCATCATACGAAAGACGCCATCCTATGAAGACCCTCCCCCGCCCCCACCCTCCTTCCTCGAAGTCCCCTCACATCCTCTCTCCCCCCCCCCCCCCCCCCCCCCCCCCCCCTTCTCCTCCTCACACTCTCTCGCAAACTGATATTACTAATCATTTAATCATGGAGCCAGCCTTCCTGAATTACATACGACCACTACATCATTCTAACATCACTCTGTAAACAGACGAAAGACTCGATATAGACCGACTCGGCACACCCTACCATGTGCATTCCTGAGAAATCTGATCACATGTCAGCATGAGAACAGGGCATGATAGGACACAGAATCTCAGACACATGTATAAATTACTCATTGATCAGGATGAGGATGACGACTGCTAGTCATACAATAAGACAGAACATGATTATGGAAACTCCAGGCCTCACCAATCGCTTACGTCGTTTTTGGAGAGCACTCACATGCACTACGTAATAGCTAAGTCTATCTCTCGCATATTTGGCATTGTAAATTTCATATATGGATGAGCTAGTACACCGATTTCTTGGAAGGACTTGAAATCAATATGTGTGCATGCATGTATCATTCACATCACTTTTGCCTAAATTTAGCCTACAAGGAAGAAGTACATCAGTATGCAGTACACCTGCAAGTACAAAAACAGCAACCAACATTAACAATCGCTGGTTCATTCTTATCAGCTGTCCCGAATTAAGGCTTGGCAGAAGTATACGCATCTGGGTCTTTGTGCAGGTCTGCATTCTGCCGAGTTACGAACTAGTATTCAGATATGCACCATCGTAACTGCCACTGAAACTGGCCCTGGGATTTACTGTTGGGGGGAAAAAAAAAGAAGAAACATGATGCTGATAATGCTATACATGGCGACAGTAATGACCTGCAGATGACTTTACTTTGGTGATGCATTTTCATCCTTCTCCAGTATTGTTGTTAGATCACAACAGAATCAAGACTGACAGGGTACCGACCTTGGCAAATTGTAGGAGATGGGCTCCAGGTTTCCATTGTAGAGGACGTAGGGCTTGGCCGTGTTGGTTTCGCTCAAGTCGGCCTCGGTGGTAAAGGTGGAACGACGCATGCCCAGGGGATCAAAGAAGCGGCGCTTGACCAGGTCTTCCCAGCGTCCTCTGCCTACCACTTCCGCCATGCGCGACGCCAGCCCAAACATTATGTTACTGTAGATGAAGGTGGTCCGAAAAGTGTCGTAGGACTTGAGATAGCGTACGCGGCTGTGAACAATAAGACACAATAAGAAGCTGGACACAGAAAAGGGGGGAAAACCGCGGCAGACTTGAGGTTAAGATAACTATACTAGTCACGTAAAGTTAAGCACAGGCCTTTGCACACAGGGGGTTGATTCATCCCTTCAAAAACATTGTTTTTTTTGTTATGCGGCAACCAATGATGGAATCTCACACAGCAGTGTGTAATCCAGCCTGTGTCAACTGGTAGTGCGCACGGGGGTCTTGGTGACCTCGTTACCGCGCGGGATAAAAAGTGCAAAGTTGCGTTAACTGTGCCTGTTTTGCATCAAGCTTGCTGGCGACACAAGATGTGTAAAATGAAAAATTCTTTTTTCCCGTGCAAGAGCAGTCTCTCAAGTGAGTTTTATGCCCCTTCTTTTGGCTGTTTAAGCGCGGGGTTGGTTACTGTCAGCCCTTTTCTCACCATGCCACCACGAAGAAAACTTAGCACCTTTGACAAAACCAGGGCGATTGCGTGGATACAAGATGGCATTGCAAAGGCTGAAGTGGCGCGACGACTTGGTGTGCATCATTCAGTTATTGTTAGACTGAATCAGCGTTTTAGGGCGACCAACAGCGTTGAAGAGAGGCCACGGTCAGGTCGGCCTAGGCAGACTACTCCCAGAGAAGATCGTTTCATCGAGAGGCAGGCCCTATTGCAGCGGGATACCACTTCCACCAGCATCCAAAGGCAGCTTCGTATGGCAAATAACACCATCCTCAGCCGTCAAGCCATACGAAACCGTCTTCACCACTTCGGCCTCAGATCACGTCGCCCAGCTGTTCGACCACGACTGCTAGCAGCCCATAGGCTGGCTCGCCGAGCTTTCTGCCATCGTCATGTGAGATGGAACCAACAACAGTGGTCCCAGGTCCTCTTTTCAGATGAGTCGCGGTTTAGTCTTGAACACAATGACGGCCGAACTAGAGTTTGGAGGCGTGTTGGTGAACGTTACATTGATGCAGCTGTTCGCCAGACCAGGGCCTTTGGGGGAGGATCTGTTATGGTATGGGGTGCCTTCAGCCTCCACCACAAGACACCACTCTACCATATTGATGGAAACCTCACAGGCATCCGCTATCGGGATGAAATCTGGCGCCTTTCGTTGTTCCGACCATGCAACGGATAGGACCCATGGCAGTCTTCCAAGACGACAATGCTCGGCCACATAGGGCCCGGGTGGCCGAAAACTTCATTGTGCAGGCCGGCATCAACAGGATGATCTTCCCGGCGTATAGTCCCGACCTCAATCCCATCGAGCATATGTGGGATGAGTTGGGGAGACGTGTGAAGGAGAACCATCCACCTCCCAGAGACCGCCAGGATCTCTTCCAAATGCTGCAACTGGAATGGCAGAGAATCCCTCAGAGGGGCATCAGAACACTGGTCAACTCGATGAGGAGTCGCTGCGTGGAATGTCTCGCCAATGGCGGTGGCCACACCCACTATTGAAATGATTTTGTGAACTGAACAGATTTTGCGAACTTTGATTTCGACCCATCCTCTGTTTAATTGTCTGTAAATCAACAACCGTTCATTCGATCCCAATGAAATTCAATGTACGTTGGAACAAGATAATGAATTAAATCTGTTCCCAATTTCAAAATCGTGGCTTTTATATTTTGGAAATTATGCGGGTACATGTAAACTGTGCTTAACTTTGTGTGACTAGTATATTTCCAACAGTCCCCATTTTTCAGACCTGCTGCTTACTTTGGCGTTCTTCTTCCAATCACACATTAAATGAATTAGTTCAGATAACATCCTAAACTGCTTGACGTATACGCTCTTAAACATACAAATTTCAACTGTAAATGGGCCTATATTTACCAGAAATATGATTATGTTTTCCACAGGTACATTTCGAACAAGATTACAAAGAGAAATTAATGTAATTGATATGACTAAACAAACCCAGTGACATCACACACGTCGTTTTAGAGTTCAACATAGTCATCAGGAGTTCCGGCATGATCTAGCACCCAATGTTTTCCAAAAATTTCAACGATGCTGACCTCACGTCTGAAAGACACGGTCTTCAGCAGTGCAAACGACGCCAGCGGAAAACGTCCAATACTCACTGCACGAGCGTCCTTCGTGTGAGAGCGGAATCGAAGCGCATGCGGCTGTTGCTTGGGATGGGCCATCTTGTGAGCCAGGAGATCCTCTACAGTGGCTTGCTGGGTTCTCAGATCGTCCTCGAAGCGAAAATGAGGCCCCAGGATGTCTCGCACTGGAGTGGACAGGTTGTACCTGAAAAGAGACCGATCAACTCGGAAAGGAGGTCAACAACCAACTGAACACTTAAGTCAGTCCATACACTCTCCATCCATCTATCACTCATCAATAACATGACTCATCAGACTGTCTGTTCGTCCGCCCGTCTATTCATGCGTCAGTCAATTGCTGAGTCAGTCACGAAGTTTTTATAGCTCAACTAACCACGGAAGAGATCCATCCATCTGATGATGCTAATAGGCCAGCCGACCGTAAAGGGCTATATAAGAACTGTCGTCACGTTGAAGTCAACAGGCATCCAAACAGCTCGTTGAAACACTTTCTATCAACACACCGGAAATTTTTGTTAAAATCTTTCTCTGTAAAGTCTCAGATCAGATAGAAAATGTCCTCAAACATTAAAAAGGGAAAAAAAAAAAAACACCAGGTGGTACATCTTTGAACAGGGTCTTTATGGAGTCTGCTGTAATGTCGCTCGTCATGTAAGTCCCAATATTCTATGAAGATGTTTCATTATGAGTGATAAATAACATGAAATGCACCAAAGAGCTTCTTCACATTATAAGAATGGGTGTACGAGTGGCGTGTGGGCAAACGGCGCAAAAAAGTCCCTTTTTACACACACACACACACACACACACACACACACACACGCACACGCGCGCGCGCGCGCGCGCGCGCGGAACATGGTATAATTTCTTTTAGTTTGGAAAGATTGGGAGGAGTTTGTTATCAGTCTTCGAGTTCCATTCCTCTCGCCAGAGTTGGACGTAAGCCTGAGCTTTGGGTTTCAGATCAGTGCGAGGGTAGACAGTCTGCTCAATTCTTGCTAACAACAGAAACTATACGTCTGACAGCTCGTTGAAACCAGAACTATGTATAAACAACATTAATGAGCAAACAAACAAAAAACCCAAACCCCCATGTTAAACATCAAAACGCACAAAAAATACATCCCTAATTGAAGAAGTCCAACTTCACGAATCTTTCATCTCCATCCACCTAAAATTTTAGTTACTAAGCGAGGCAGATTTGGGGAATGGTTTCAGAGGTTCCGGACCTCTCCTTCCCCCCCCCCCCCCCCCCCCCCCCCCCCCATTTTCTCTCTCTCTCCCAAAGGAAAGAGGAATTATGTGTGCATAGTGAACAGAAACTTAAACCGCAGGCCAGGCCTCCAGTATATCTTGTAACGTCGACATTATCTTCAGCTTTTAGGGTACTTCACCCCCTTCACTCTTCAGACCCCCTAACCCCCTTGGACCTCTACGCGACTCCTGCACCCCTGCCTTAGTTTGTTCACCCCCTCCCCTCTATCAGTATTTGATCCGCCCCTGCTCAGTCAGTAGCCAAGCACGTTTATCTCTGTTAAGTACACGTTGTATTCTCAAGAGCGGAAGCCATCTTGACAAGACCGACAAGGGCTGTGTAGAAGATCGAAAAACAGACCGACAGACACACCAACAGATCTAGGGACTTAGAGGATGCAGTAGAGTATCATTATGAACATACCTGCACACACAAATGTAACGGCATGCGCTCTACAACAAACGATAAACAAGGAAAGCTCGTTTAAAGAACTGCTGTCGAACTGCATGTGTACGTGAAGTGTGCATGTACTTTACTGTGCGTGTATTTTTTTTTTACCTACCCCTCCTCCTCTCCTCTCCCTCCCCCTGCTCCTGTCTCTCCCCCCCCCCCCCCCCCCCCCAACTCCCCGTAACCCCACTCTCTCTCTCTCTCTCTCCTCTCTCTCTCTCTCTCTCTCTCTCTCTCACACACACACACACACACACACACACGCGCACGCGCGCGCGCGCGGAAACGATGTAAGTGTTTTCCGCCCTCAGTTTGTACTTCTAAATTCCATTCTTTTCACGAAAAGAAAATACATCTCCCTTAAACAAGTCGATACATTATACTCGATACGTTTCCTTTATTTTGAAAACAAACATCTTCATTTCACCTTCGTTTACGTTGAAGCACTTCCGTATCTGTGTGTGTCTGTGTCTGTGTCTACGTGCGTTTGTACCCCTCATCCTATCACCACCTTGCCAATTTTGTTCACCTCCACTACCCTTCTACCTCTCGCTCTCACACCCTCCCCGTCATGTCTGTTCTTCTACTCTTCCCTTCCCGTCTCACACACGTGTTCTCTCCCTCCCCGCCAACCCAACCCCCACCCCATCCCCCCGTGCTTTATTTTTACAAGCAGCCAAACTGTCTTTTCAAGTCACCAATGTTACAACGAACGTAAAAAAACGCTTCGTTAAATCGGACGACCGATATGGGTGCAGCTGGGCCAATGCAAACCTATTAGATGCCACAGACTGCGAGGATACCTGTCAGAGTGTTCCCGCACGGAGCTGTAAACGACGCGGGCTTGCGGTCTTTATCGCCGTGACAACTTGTGTGGCACGTGTGCGATGGGGTTGATTAGTCTAGAGCTCTCTCTCTCTCTCTCTCTCTCTCTCTCTCTCTCTCTGTGTGTGTGTGTCTGTGTGTGTGTGTGTGTGTGTGTGTGTGTGTGCAACAGTTGTAGACCTGTAGACTACATTTCAACTTATCTGCGACTATCACAGAAACGCGGTGGTGCAGAATCGCGATTTTTGGAGATGCAAGAATGCCATGAAACTGCCACTGCTACTTCGTGCTGCTGGTTCAGCTATTTCTTGCCCGAGATGGTTGGTGGTGGTAATAATGGTTTACTGTTCTGCAGTGGGTTGGGTTTTTTGTTGTTGTTGTTGTAACTTTTAGTTGCTCTTTTGCAACATAGATTTTAAAAAAAAAGGTGTAATGAAAGTGGGAAAAAAGTACTGCACCGACAGACGAACGGAACAAATAATAAAACAGACAACCTATTAAATAAAAGATATAACCTAGGAGGAAGACTGGGTTAGTTTCTCGTCTGGATCCTACAGTCACTACACTTGTTACCTCCACCCAAGTGGTTACGCTTTAGCCCACGTCTGTCTGTCTGTTCGTCTGTCAGCAAGGTCACGCGTGAACTACTGAACCGATTTTAATCTGACTTGGTGGAAAGGTGGACTGTGTCACAGGTACGAACTCTACGGTCGGCTAGGCTATACACAGAAACATGAATAAATGAAAACCCATAACATTGTGTGGCGGATGGGCTGTGCAGATCGGGATCAAAAGACGGATCCAAGATCTGTTTAGCAAGATTACAAATTTTCCACAGGACATTAACTCTGTAACATAATTGTTTACACACGGCAGTTGCATTTGAAGTAATATACTTATGGAATATTAAATCTTTGTGGCGATGTAAACACGTTTCGTACTTTCCACCACCTATTTTAAAGTAGTACGTATACATGGAGGTAACTCATTCAGTCCGAACCAGGCTACTGTTACTTCCGCTTCCAGAACACTTTTGTGTAGCGGAAGTCTGCACCGTCTCAAGTGCCTTTCTAGTTATTTATTGCATCCTCTCTCTCTCCCTCACTCCGTCTCTCCCCTCTCTCTCTTTCCATTCTCTCTTTCTCCTTCTCCCTCCTTCCCTGTCTCTCTCGTCAGTTCCATGGCTTTAATTCAGTGGTGCTTCACTCACTTAAACTGTTATAAGACAACGAAGAACCCTCAAGATGGCAACAATAACGACACTTTCTTCAGAGATGCTACTAAACCTACAAAGCAAATCGCACAACGAAGACGATGCGTATGCATTCTTTGAACATAGGCAACTGAGCTTATAAAGCAATTACAGAGAGTAAGAGCGGTTGCTTGTGTCAGTTTCGCCGTGGAGTCGTCACTGCGTGTGGATCAGTCCGTATACATACTATACACCACAACTGCGGGGCTGCAATGAGTGCGTGGGGGTTAAAACTAAATAAATGCACCAGAAGGTAAAACGCAAACCTCGGCACTGCGTGAGGACAGCCAGTCTACATCCACTACACCACATCTGCAAAGCCATGAAGCCACAATGAGTGCGCAGGGGTTAAGCAATCAATCAACTTGAAGGGCACTTGGGGTAAAGCGCAGACCTCGTCACTGCATGCGGACCAGCCTGTACATACTCAAACACATCTGCCATACCTCGAGGCCACAGTGAGTGCACAGGGTTTATACAATAAACTGAAAAGGGCACTAGGAAGAACGCAGACCTCCCCGCCGGATCTGCCCTTCCCCTCAGTTCATGAGTGAAAATAAAACTATCAATTTCTCCAGGGGAAATACTACTAAGCACGAGTCAAGAGTTACTCCCTTTTTTTTTTTTTTTTTGTGCGGAACAGGGCATATGTATACATGTATTTACGTGCATGCCACTGGACAATTTTCATACTCCACGGAAAAAAATTTTACTGATTAGGTAGATGCCCATTTGTGAATAGTAGTTCACAGTGCCAATATTCAGTGGCAAATTTCATGATTCCGAAAACGTTTGATCTGGACCAGCTAAAAAATCGAATAGGTTTCTCTCCCCAACAAGGCTGATAACAGCAGGTACTGCACAATCTGCCCGACAGACAAACTAACCGTTCTACAGACGAAAATAAACACATGACCTTGGCAGGGACAGGCTTAACTCAGAGCGAATGCAATGTCATGTTTCGGTTTCAACGAGTCGCAGCGTGCTGGCTAGTCCATATATTGTGCATCACATATGCGAGAGTCACTGAACTCCACTGAGAGGGCAGGAGTAAAGTAAAGTAACTATAATAAAAAATAATAATGAAAAAAAGTGACATCTGAAAGGAGTAGGGATGGGATGTGTAGGGCCTTCACACAAAACATTTGCAGATGCTTGACCTTCGTATTTACCCAAACTTTAAACCTGTAGAGGCCCAGCCAATACGGTCCGCGCTACAACCGTGTGTGTGTGTGTGCGCGTGTGTACAATAAAAACATTTATGATTTATACATCTACTAAATTCTGGTACATTACTGTTCAAAACCACATGTGCCTGTGCCACATCTGTGTCTTTAGAGAGAGAGAGAGAGAGAGAGAGAGAGAGACATGACCAACCGACAGGCAGGCAGACAAAGAGAAATGAAGATGGGCAACGAAATAACCACATTAAGCCGGTTACGGGGAAAATGGAACAGCGGTTGAACCCGAGATCCCAAGCAGATCCCGGAGTCCAGACAACCTTCACAATCTGACCTTAAAAACGAACCGGGTTTATTTACCCACGGCCGGGAAGTTCAACGTTCCGGCGTCCACCGCAGCCCCCAGGCCAGCGGTTCGGCAAGATGAAGTAAGCAGTTTACGTGGAGACGGCGAAGTACGTTTCGATAATTCCCGCCCATAAAACCCAAAGGCCCAGCCAGATAACCGTGGCTAGTCGGCGGTGCATGTTCTGGCTTTGGAGGTAGATGAGCGGGGCTCGAAGTGGGGATGAGGACAAAAGATCGTGGGTGGTCGCTTTGAAAGCATCCACATCATCCCCCTCCCCCCCCCCCCCCCCCCCCCCCCCCCCCCCTCTTCTCTTCCGTCCCCATTCGCTTCGTTTCTTTCCAGTTCGTATGCACCACCACAACCCTGAACTTGTCCGTCCGTCTGTACGCAGTGCGCTTCTGTCTTGTTTCAATCTTTAGCCGGCTTGTTTATGCAATTTTGATAAGAAAACCGGAAGACCCTCTGATTGCATAAGGCACGACCCTAACCCCAGCTCAAAACTCTATCCCTAACCCAAAGGCTAACCTTATCTAACCCTAATCTGAACTTTCAACATAATCCTAACTGAATGAAACCTTTAAAAAAAAAAAAAAAAAAAAAAAAAAAAGCATTCTCACGATAACTTAGCATTCGTAGTGCGAAAAAAGTGGAAGTTTCCTTTTTTTTTGCCATCCATAAAGAACGTATATCCACCTTTTCAACGCCTGTGTGCTACTCCAATGCTTGGCATCCATATTTGTATTCCTGCATCATCCTAAACGATCGTATGATCAGACCGTTTTAACTCCAAAAAGGAGGGGCAGGTCATGGACACATTTAAACACTGCAGTAAGATTATTTTTGTTGTTGTTGTTAATCTTAAACTAATTAGGCTAGCTAGAGAACTGTTTCAGACATGATATAAAGTTACAGACCATTTAAGAGAGATGGAAATCAGTAGGTCATGAGAAATGCTGCATTCCAGGATTTTGAAAAAAAAAAAAAAAAAAAAGCCGCTGAAAAACTTGATTTCATTCTTCCTTTCCCTTGTCCTCCTGCCTGATTCTGTTGTCTAGCATCCATGCACCGAGTCCCGCGGAATGTGACGTTCATACGAAACCGCGCGCCTCCCTCATGGAAGCCTTCAAACGACGTTAACGCTTCGTACGGGGAGGGCGGACAGCCGATTACACGATGAAAGCACCGAGGATTATTCCAGATTATTCAGCCCAGAGCATCAAACAAAAAGAAAGAAGCAGGACTCGTAAGGTAGAAATATTAATGAAAAAAAAAAAAAAAGCAAAAACACGGGCGTCTGGCCACAACTCTCGGGAGATGGTGGTTGGAGCTGGCTGGCTGAAGTTTGAAGGGGTGATGTGAGTGATGGGTATGGGTGGATGGTGGCCATGGAAAGCGGGGAGGGGGGGGGGGGGGGAGGAAAGCGATACGGGGGAGCGGGGGGGAGGAGGTCAGCAAGGAAAGATGAGGGTAGAAGGCGGGAAAGAAGGCCGTTCTGTTACACCTGAAGGAGTAGATGGGAGGGCGTAGACCACAGAGATACACGCCTATGTGTATTATCTTAGTGTGTGAACGCATCTTCCCTCCTTCCCCATCCCATTTCGCTCTTCATCTCCTTCTCCAAACCCTGTTTCCACAACCTATTCCAAGCCAAGTTTTCCGATCCTTTGTTTTTTTTTTTCGAACTTCGTTTACCGCTGGCTCCACCTTCAGCCTTCCCCTCTCCGCCTCCTTCTCTGCTGCCCTTTTCTCTCGCTTTCTCTCTCACGTCCTTCCTCATATTCTTCTCCTCCTCCATGTCTCAACACGTGTGCGCGCATCTGGAACGTCAGACTGAACATGAAGCAGACTATCAACCTTCACATCCGGCGCGGTGAGAATTATCTGATAGGACACTTCAGGGACAAACAAAAGACGAACGGGGTTTTAATGAAACCCTGAATACGACCAGACGCGCGCGCGCGCGCGCGCACGCGCACACACACACACACACACACACACACCAAGAAATGAATATCGAGATTCTGGCAGTCCAAAGAAGTGGAAAAGGAACACAAAATAAAAGGCGTTGCACTGACGCAACTGTGGTCCATAGAAAGAAACAAACCGATCACATATTGTGCTCTCTCCCTCTGTGTGTGTGTGTGTGTGCGCGTGTGCCCGCGCGCGCGCGCGTGTGCTCTTGTGTGCGTCCTTACGTTTTTGATGACTTGCCATTTTGATCCGACGTCTTAACCCAATTTTAACAACAAACAGCGATATGCTGCGAGCGACAGATCGTGTTCCACGATCCTGGCAGTTTTATACAAGGTGACAAGAAAACATATTACGAACAAGTCGATAACGGAACCATAGCGGAAGGCCCGGTTCAGCAGTAGGCCTAATAGTGATGCAGTAGCTGTAGCAGCAACAATAACTGTCGCACAGTAGTGGCAGGAGGAACAGCAAAAGTAGCAATAGAGGTGGTAGTAGTAGCAAAGATAGTTCGCCCTACGGAGCGTACAGTCTCGGGTAGTAGTTAAGCAGCAGTAGCTGCTGAAACCCGCGGCCGCAGTCCCTTTAGACGGAGTGCGGTCACATTTAACAAGCTCTGAGCTGCGCTGTGAAGTGCGCTGCAGTTGCGCTGTCGCGGCACGATGAAAAGGATGACGTCAGATGCTGCATGCAGAGGCGACCACATCGCGAGCGATAGCGGTGCGGACGATGCTTGTGTTGAGCGACGGCGATGATGTTTCCGCTACCTTATGTCGCTCGTGACGTGGCCGCCATGACAGGAACTGACGTCATCCTTCTCATCGCGCGGCTATCACTGCGAGAGCACAATAAAGGGTCGCGGCGCAGCTGGTGTGGCCGAATTATAGGCTTAGAAACAACAGCAATAGCAGTAATACCGTAACAACAGCAGCAAGAACAGACACAGAACTCAATAGCAGTAGCCTACTGGCAGCAGCAGTAGTAGTGATGGTAAAAGTAGTGGCAGCAGCAGCAGCAGCAGAAAATTTTAAAAAACAGGAAAAAAAAAAAAAAGTGATCAGTGCGTGTTTTTGTATGTGTGTGCGTGCGTGCTTGTGCGTGAGTGTGTGTCTGCGCGCGCACGTGCATAAAGCGTTTTTTTTTCCGCGGTGCTTATGTCTGTGCACTGTACACGTCGTCTCATCCTGCGCGTTTCCTGCAGAGTCAGACAGAAGCACCAAGACGAAAAACAAAGAAAAGAGACAAGTCAAATTAAGCCAAGCTTAGCTCCATTGTGCGCATCGGTTCCCATCATACCATCCGCCGCAGTAAAAGGTTCCTGAGAGCCTGAAAGCCATGAACGATATTAACGTCATGAGCACCACTCGAACACCGCCACAGCGGTCTCTTCCTATCATCCATTTCGTCAGAAGGTACCCGCGATGGCGAACACCTGGACTTCTTGGACATCGACAACGACGAAGTGATGCAGGGGAAATAATCCTGAACACGATGGATTGTGAGCTTGTGCGCTCTCGCTCTCTCTCTCTCTCTCTCTCTCTCTCTCTCTCTCTCTCTCTCTCTCTCTCTCTCTCTCTGGAATGGCGTCTAAGCATCTGTGTTTAGTTGTCTTATCAGCAGCCACAGAGTTTCCACCTGAGGCCATTGTTTCAAACAGCGTCTCTGCGATCTTCTCCGTTTTGCCCGCCTGCCCGTCTGTTGACGTATGGAAGATGCCTGGGATATTGGCATACTCAGATGCTTTTGTTTCGTCTCCATCCATCTCTCTGTCTGTCTCTCGCTCACGATGGTGTAAATGAAAATATGTACGGACAAACGCACATACACTCACACAGAGTTGAAGCAAACCATTTTCAGTGACGAACTGGTTAAGACATTTACATTCTCTCTTGTCTCTCTCCCCTCTTCTCCCCGTCTCTCCCCATCTCAGTCTCCCTCCTCTCTGTGGCGTAAATGAAAACATGTATGGACACACACGCACGCACACACGCACGCATACACATTCGTATACAGAGATAAAAGAAAGACGGGGTGGGGGAGGAGAGGGGAGAGAGATGTAAATGTCTTAACCAGTTCGTCACTGACAAAATGGTTTGGTTCAACAGATTTTGTCAAGAACAGGGCACACTTGCACACACCGCCCACACACTGCACACACCGCCCACACACTGCACACACCGCCCACACACTGCACACACCGCCCACACACTGCACACACACATACACCACACACACTCCGCTCCCACCTCCATATACACACACACCTTGAAAGCAAGAGATGAGTGTTGCATGGGGGGGGGGGGGGGGGGGGGGGGAGAGAGACAATACAAATGTCTTAATCACAACGTCACTGACAAAATGGCTTGATTCAATAGATCGTATAAGAGTGGCGCGCGCACACACACACACACACACACACACACACACACACACACACACACTCTCTCTCTCTCTCTCTCTCTCTCTCTCTCTCTCTCTCAAACTGGTCTACGGAAGTAGATAATCATCCCAAGAATCGTGCGCAGATTCTGTGTCGGCATCAAGAACAGCACATGGCCTCTTTGTAAAATCGTGCCGGCTGCATGAGGGTAAGACTGTACGCTAGACAGTGCTGTCACTGGGCCTACAACACGGCGTTTGTCCGATTTCCCCACACTGGGTCTTAATACCTTGAAAAGCTTTCCAAACCTAACAGACAGAACGCGCCCTTTGCGGATGGCTATGTAGCATCCAGGGACCTGGGACGGTCATCAGACTTATCCCAAATGACTGTTAAAGTTCATCTGATCTTTTCTCCGCATCATCGCAAGAGGACAAAGAACTATCATTCAAGAAGAGACATCATGCCCTGCGCCTACCCCATGAAGCCATTTATATAGCTGTGGCGGTGTACGATTTTAAGAAGTCCGCTGTTTGCTTTGCTTGGACCAGTCTGAGAGCTCTTTAGTGGACATTGAAAATTTACTTAACTGGTTTGAAAAAATATTCATACACACAATCGTTTATTGCATTCGATCCCCCCCCCCCCCCCCCCCCCTCTCTCTCTCTCTCTCTCTCTCTCTATATATATATATATATATATATATATATATATATATATATATATATATATATATATATATATATATATAATATCTGGGGAGACAAACACGCGCGGGCACGCACGCACACACACTACACACACACACACACACACACACACACACACACACACACACAGATCTATGGAGCCATGCACCTCATACTGGAAACGGATGAATGACGAGCAGAGAAACTCCGTGGACAGCTAGCATTTTTAACCAGAATCGTTACCGGCTTAGGTACCGTTTTAATGTACGGTAACTTCAAATCAGTCCTGCTTGATACACCCTCAAATCGTTCCAAGAAAGGAAGAAAAGTTTGGCACTAGGATCACAAGAAATCTGACAAAGTGAAGCATCTGAGACGACCAGGGACGCAGAAGTAAAATGAGATATAGGAGGAAAAAAAAAGACAACAAGAGGGAGGAGAAGGAATATCAATGAAAAAGAGATGGTAATAAAAAAAAAAAAACCCAACTAGTATGGCACTAGGGAGAACGCAGACCCCAACTGCAGTCGAACGGATCCCGGATCTGTCCTAGCCGCAAAGTCTAACGGATTCGTCCTTGGGCAAAAATCCCACCTTCCACCCAAGTTTCATTTCAATCAGTTCAATGTTTTTCGGAATGTTTCTGACAAACAGAAAAACCAAGCATTCAACAAATGAGGGTAAAAAACATAACTTCTTAGCGGAGGTAATTTGTACATGAATTCTCTGGGGCCAAAACTAACACTTGTGTGTTTTTTCGTCAGGTTTTTGTACCGCCGTCTTTCGCGCCGGCTGAAATGCTTGGTACGTTGTAGTTGTTTTTCCCCATGATTGAAATGGCGTATACTTTGGTTGTAATGGAAAGATCAATTTAAGCAGACCTGAGATTCTAGCATGGCAACAGAAACTGAAGTTCAATGTGTTTTCTGTCGTGCACCAAACCAAACCAAAGCAGGAAGCTAA
Source organism: Conus betulinus (assembly GCA_016801955.1). Taxonomy (NCBI): domain Eukaryota; kingdom Metazoa; phylum Mollusca; class Gastropoda; order Neogastropoda; family Conidae; genus Conus; species Conus betulinus. The sequence goes on along the minus strand of JADBJO010002008.1, from coordinate 41,024 downwards.
ACAAACAGGCAGCCATGGGAGAGAGGACAGATGTACGGCCTATGAATTACGGGCAGATGATGCACCGCTACATCGTGGAGACATTTTCCTGACACCGATTTCACCACGTACAGATGCAAGTGAACTGAGATCCTTATTGGGCCCAGCACTAATGGATAGGATGTAGACTGAATTCGGTAAACTCCATAGCCCGACACACAGGCCTACATCAGCAAGTGAACCGAGATCCTTATCAGTACCAATCGATAGGACGAAGACAGAATTCGGCAAATCCCTTAGCCCGAACATACTACCAAAAATGAATCGGAGACAGACAAAAGCAAATACAATGTTGAAACAAACTAGGCTTCCGATTCAGTTTCCTTCCGTTTACAATCTACTTCATCTTAAAAGCAAACCATAGGTATATACTACTGGAGAAGGGAAAGGCAATCGTTTGCAATTATGTGCTGCCATTATTATGTCCCATTCGTAGTAAATGGTAACTGTTGGACTGAACTTTTCCTCCCCCTCTCTGCCTGAAGCGCGCGCGCACACACACACACACACACACACACACACACACACACACACTAGCCTATCAACTCGGGAGTTCATCCACATACACACGTGCCAGCGCGCATGTTATGACCCGGCGAGTCCATGAATCCTTCCCACTTAGCTCATCCCCTTGAAACAACCCGCTGTGTAACCAAGACTGGGGAGGGAGGGGAGGAGGGAGAATGAAGAGCAAGAGAAAGAAGCGGGCCGCAGCCAGCTGTCAGCCATACAGCTGCCAGGGGTCTGTTGCAGTTTATCGAATTAAAGGTTGCCCTGTCTGGGGCCCCTAAATATCTGCCCCCTGACGGGGTAGTCGGGACATGGACGGATCACTTCATCTGAAAGAGAGAGAGGGAGGGAGAATATAGCGTGGGGATGGGGCACTGTTTGTAAAAGGGTCCAAACTGTCATAAGTTGACCTTGCTCTCAGTAGCTTCCCATGAATGAAAGAAAAAGCCTCAAACCACTTTGAACATTTTCGCTGACCCCCCCCCCCCCCCCCCCCCCCCCCCTCCCCCTCTCCTTCCCCTACTGTTTTCGTTTCTGACCTCCCATCCAAGTTCTTCTGATCATCTGCAGATTCACGTCTTTCCAGAGAAAACCCCAAAAGGCGAACACTGGAATAAAGCGATTTGAAAAATCGGCAAAGCAGCGATTATCAAGACGGCGCATTTAATTCATATCAAAGCGGCCCACTTGACTTTACAGAGTAAATATCAGATTTTCTATTAACCCCCGTCGTTTTGCCAAATAAAACTGTTCAGATTATACTTCAGTAAATCATAGCACAGTTTGAAACACGTTTTTAAAAGTCCATGTCTCGACTGTATCTGAAGGCGTTGACAAGTATACCGAGGCTAACTCTGTTTTGAAACACTTCCGCACTCTTCATGCTGAATAAGAAATGTGTAGGAATATTCCAGCTACGTAATGAAATCACTACCCTATAAACCGCGGAGCAGATGTGATGGTATGGAGAAAAACAGACGGAGGGAGAACCCATCTTTCATCTGTTCAGGGGATCGGTCTGTAGTACACGCAACATGTACGTGTCCGCAGTCCATAACCAGACCATTTCAGGCTGTAGTGCGAGAGTGTTGTTACTATGTAATGCAGAACAAAATTCTGTGCTCTCCTTATCGAATCTATTATGCAGTAAATTGATTTTTTTTAATGTAAAGTTAAAAAAAATCAAATGAGAGACTCCATTATAGGTTACTGCCCGTGCTTAATATTCCCTTCTATAAAAACCTACACGGCCCCTGCCCTTCCACTTCCCTGTTCCAACATTCTGGAATTCACTTCCCTGTATCTTGCATCGAACAGTGGAACTCAAGAATACACTTCTACTGCTGATCATGGTAAGTAGGGTCTACTCAAGGGTCCTTTTCACGTGAAAACATGTTGCTTACAGCCGGCATGTGTCATGTGCGTGTATGCTTGTGTTTTTATATATTCACCTACCTATCTATCTTTCTATCTATATACAACTCTGCCTGTGTTGAGTGTGAGAGTGTATATGTGCGTGCGCGAGAGAGAGAGGGGGGGATTCGGATGGTTTATTCACAAAGGCCTGCCCCCCCCCCCCCCCCCCCCCCCCCCCCCTTTAAAGAGACCAGGAAACATCACCTGAATTGTATGGCTCTGTCGCATTACTAATGAATTGTGGGGGAAGTAAGAAGACTAATGATTATTGTTAGAAAAAACGTGAGACACATGCACATGTGCTAGACAGGCCCTACACTTGTTAACTGGGAAGAGACGAAGAACTAACCACAAATAGTACAAAGTTTATTTTTGTCTTATGTTCTGTGCCACACTAATGTCACACCTCTCGTTCCGGCTCCCTATCTTCGGCCCCTTCCTGGCTCGTCCCGTCGCAGCCTCAACCCACAGAAAGAGTTTGTGTTAAGTCGTCATGAGGCAACCAGCAGCGGAGACACTGCACTGCTGCCGAGTCACTTGGGTGATGTTCACTGGTGCCCGTTCCGATTCGACGTACGCAGGGCACAGCCTTCTAAGACTCCTGCTGACAATGATTGCGTAGTCGCGGAGCCAGCGTGAGTGAGCGTCCTCTCTCTCTCTCTCTCTCTAGAAACTCGCCGATACTGAGGACCTACACAGGAACTGACCAAGGGCACAGTTGTGGAAGGGAATTCCAGACTGAAGTAACGATGAGACCAGGCCACAAGGCCACTGAATATGAGACACTGTCTTTATGCTGATCGATGGGAATGAGGATGGGGTTTCATTCTGGTCAGGTCTGAAACTGCAAGGCTGTACTCTACACTTTACTTTTATATAATTGTATATCCCGGAGTCAACCAGGCCCGAGAGATACAGACATCTGCAGTGCTGGTAAGCAAATTTGAGAAGCACTCTCAGAGACACATCCATTTAGGTAGATGAAGCTCGAATGTGTGCTTCCAGTCGTCCTACCTGAGTAAGACCCGGCCATGGACCGAAAAAAACAACGAAAGTCGACGTAACGCCTGATTTTGTAAGTGTATTTGTGTGTGCATGTGTGTGTCCGTACGCAAATGTGTGTGTGTGTGTGTGTGTGTGTGTGTGTGTGTGTGTGTGTGTGTGAGAGAGAGAGAGAGAGAGAGAGAGAGAGAGAGAGAGAGACAGACAGACAGACAGACACACAGACTTGTGGAACGGGATAAAAAGGGGGATGGGGTGGTGCATGGAAGCTACATAGGTTGGGAAAAGGGGGATGGTGTGTGTGTGTGTGTGGGGGGGGGGGGGGGGGGGGGGGGGGGGGCAGAGAAGGGTAGAACGCAAGATACCAAAGGGCGGTATAAAAGGACAGGTGATTTCGATCCACTTTTATTGGTGCCAGAACTGCGTGGTCGCGTCAAGCAAGCAGAATCTGGCACGAGACAGGGCGGCTTCGCTTTGAAGATTGCCTTCCGCCCTGACGGCCCGTCAAAACATTTACCTTGAATGGGAGGAAGGCGGGCAGGCCTCTGTCTGTCTGTCCGACCGTTCGCCCGCTCTACAAACACACACACACACACACACACACACACACACACACACACACACACACACACAGTCACTCACACGCAAGCAAGCACGCGGACACACGCACGCACACACATTCATACACTTACTCTCCCTCTCTCACATCCACATTCACACATACTACTCCCCCCCCCCCCCTCTCTCTGACACACACACACACACACACACACAAATTCACTCTCTCTCTCTCTCTCACAAACGTTCCAACTCTCTCTCTCTCTCACTCTCTCTCTCACTCCTTTTTCTCTCTCACACACACACACACCCCCTCTCTCTCTCTCTCTCACACACACACTCCCCCCCCCCCCCCCTCTCTCTCTCTCTCTCTCTCTCTCTCTCTCTCTCTCTCTCTCGTGTCTGTACGAAATGAACGTTTTCAAGGTGTGCTGTACTTGGTCCTTACCACAGCGCAGTTGTATACTCACAAGCAGGCCCCTCTCACCCAGAGGAAGTATTCATGCAGAAGGATACAAAGTATACGAAAAGTCTGAATACCACCAGCGACCCGCTTTCTCCACCACCACCCCCCCCCTCATACTTTGTATCTACTTGAATCCAACTGTCCCGCCCCTTGTCTCCTGCCCCGCATCCTCACTTATCCCTTCCATCCCTACAACATCTTCTCCCACTATTTCGAAAAAAGAAAAAAAAAAAAAAAAGAGGGGGGGGGGGGGGGGGGAACGTCGATGGAAGAGAGGTGATAGCGTGCCGTGTGTGTGTGTGTGTGTGTGTGTGTGTGTGTGTGTGTGTGTGTGTGCGCGCCCGCGTGTGTGTGTGTGTGTGTGTGTGGGGGGGGGGGGGGGAGGGGGAGAGAGAGAGAGAGACAGAGGATTTGGATTCCGATGCTGTATTCGCGTGGGCCTTGCATGCCATGAAGGGGTATGGATGGGTATGTTCCATCAGGAAGAAATGTACACGACATGCAACAAAAGATAGCGCACAAAATACCGAGAGCTTTCAAGGGGGTATCCGTTTCTGTGAATGTAAATGCCTTATGCAAATTTCTCTTAAAGCTAAACGACATAAGGAATGCTCTCTATAAAAAAAATTAGGCTCAATGAATTCATTTGCAATGTTCGCGAGAGCCGGACAGCAAAGAAAATGCACTCGAGTGGAGAGAGAGAGAGAGAGAGAGAGAGAGAGAGAGAGAGTTTTTGGGAGGCTGACAACTCAATTTAAAAGGTTTATAAATGGTTCAGCGATCCACAGAGATAAAAAAGCGTGAACAAAGACAAAACTTCTAGCTCGAGTTTGAAAAACCAACAAATTTTCGTTAAAAGCAATTACACAGAGGACTTCTAACAGTAAACGGACCGAAACAAAACCATTTTGCTGCTGATGCAGTCTTGCAGATATTGTACATCCTCTTCCCCATTCTCTCTCTCTCTCTCTCTCTCTCTCTCTCTCTCTCTCTCTCTCTCTCTCTCTCTCTCGGTTTTTTCTTCCTTCCTTCATTCCTCCACTTTCACCTTGGCCTTCACACAACCACCCCTTACCCAACCCTTCCTTTCCACTCTTTAACCATCCATTCTACATCGTCTATCTCTTTCAGCTCTGATTCTATCATTACGCTCGTGGGCAGGGAACTGCAACAGCAATCGTGTTTATCCGGAGCTGACTTTCCGTCCGTAGATAAATTCTGATGATTGTTTCGCTGTAGCCCCCCCAAACCCCCGCAGTTTTTTTTTTTGTCTCTCCTCTTTCTCAGAGAGTTACTTGGAGTTAAACGCACCGCGACGGGTTTCTGCGCTGTCTTAGCGGCGTTCCTGATCTCTCGATCGCTCGCTCTCTCGTCGTTAAAACGACTGTCATTGAAAGCTAGATTCTCTGTTCCTCTATCCCTTCCGATCTCTATCGCTCTCTTTCACCCGTCCGACCGAGCCATCCATCGTTCCTTCCCTGTGCCACTTTCTTCTCTACCTCCTCCATTCTCTCTCACGCGCACCCCACCCCATCCCCCGCTCCCAACCTCGTTTCTACTCTCTCTCCTCCCTATATACCCCTCCCCCTTTCATCTCTGTACATACAGTTGCGCTTTGAAGTGACGTGTCCTTGGTTGACGAGGCTATCCTCGACATGAATTTCATCTCTATTCACCCTCTCTCACTCTCTCTGCCCCCCTGCCCCCCCCCCCCCCCCTCCTCC
>JADBJO010002008.1:22500-24113 GCA_016801955.1 Conus betulinus | reverse complement strand
GTACAATGGACTTGTTTGATGGGATTCTGGAAGTGAGTTCCACAAAGAGGAGCCCGAGTATGTTAGACTTGATTTAAATAAGTCAATTCTGGGGAATGGGATATGGAGTTTGGGGGAGTTTCTCGACGAGACTTTTGAGAATCGGCTCATTAAAGTTGTTGGAGCATTCCCGGTCAGAATCTTGTGCATCATTAGTCCTTTGTTGTATTTGAGTCTTTGGCTGAATGGAAGAATGTGAAGATGTTTATAATCAGAGCTTTCGAGGCTAGTTTTCTTCAGAAGGATTAATTTTAGCGCTCGTTTATGTAGGCTGAACAATGGTTTTTAGTGTATTTGCACTTGCAGAGTCCCAAATAGTCGATGCATAATCAACATAAGACTGAATATGGGCATGGAAAAAAAGTTTTCGTGAATGAAAGTCAAGAAAGTGTTTGATTTTGGTGAGCTGGTAAACTTTCTGGGAAAGCCTTTTGCACAGTAAAGTTATGTGGGGATTCCAGCTGAGACTATTGTCAATTATTAGTCCTAATACTTTATGATCAGTAACTTGTTCCACAAGTATATTATTGAGGTGTATAGGAGGGAAATCAATCATCGGTGAGCTTTTGTTTTTTTTTTGCCTAGTTGTAATGTACATCAGTTTAGTTTTTTTTTGCGGATGAAGTGACATGTGATTTAGTTCGGTCCATTTTACAAGATCGTTGGTACTCTCTTGCAAATGTTTTGAGAGACTGGAAGGATCAGTATGGCTGGTGTGAATTGTGGTGTCGTCTGCAAAGAGGTCGCATGTAGATCTCACATGTAGGGGTAGGTCATTAATGTAGATTGAGAAGAGTAGCGGGCCTAAAATGGAGCCTTGTGGAACGCCATACCATACTTAAGAGTTGTTACAGAAGAGACAGTCGTCCCTAATAAGAAGACGCATTGTTGTCGTTTTGTGATGTATGATTTTAGAAGGAAGGATAAGGGCGGATTTTGAGAGACCGTATATTTCCAGTTTTCGAATAATGAGATTGTGGTCAATGACATCGAACGCTTTTCTGAAATCAACGAATAAGACACCACAATATCTGTTGTTATTAATACTATCAAGCCACACATCTACAAGATTGATTAATGCAGAATGGCAGGAATGTTTCTGTCTGAAACCAGACTGTCCGGGATGAAGCAAATCGTACTTGTTGAAGTGATGAAGGATGTGTTTTTTTAAATGCTTTTCTAGTGGGTTTTGAAAGGATAGATATGATTGATATTGGTCTGTAGTTTGAAGGATCAGTATTATCACCAGATTTATGAATGGGTATAACTTTTGCTTTTTTGAACGCATTTGGAAAACAATTTTTTTATCTATGCACAAATTAAAGATATACGTTAACGTGTCAGTTATAACTGGAGCCGAGAGTTTCAGAATTTTGCCATCTATGCCATCTAGTCCACGTGTTCCTGACTGTTTGAGATGAAGTAGGTACTGATACACCTCGTGCACAGTTATGGGTGGAATGTGTAGTTCAGACGTTTTTTTTTTTTTTTGTCATGACAAAATTGATGGAGTTCTTTAAGTTCGTTAGAGCTTGAGTGATCAGTAGTAACAACTGTATCTGGAATGGTAGAGA
>JADBJO010002008.1:0-17500 GCA_016801955.1 Conus betulinus | reverse complement strand
TGCGGAACCTGGTCACCAACCTAGTTGGGCCCCACGGACCACTTCTGGCAGCCGTCAAACGACGGAAGATGGTATGGTTTGGCCACGTCATTCGTCACAACACCCTCTCCAAAACTATCCTTCAAGGCCCACAAGATCTTATACAACGAATTCAGAGTTTACAAAATACTGCAGCAAGCCTGGTCTTGAGGGTTCCCCATAGAGACAACATCACCCCGCATCTCCACACTCTGCACTGGCTCCCCACAGAAGCATGCATTAGATACAAAAATTGCTTGCATGTGTTTTCGCGCCGTCAATGGATCTGGCCCTGTCTATCTTTCTCACCTGGTTAGTATATACACACCGGCAAGAACACTCCGCTCATCATCCGACACTCTCACACTCTGCAAGCCACGCTTTTCAACAAAAACCTATGATGAACGTTCCTTCTTTTCTGCAGCTCCTTCTGTTCGGAACTCTCTCCCACTTTCGATCCGCTCTGCCCAAACTGACTCTGCTTTCGCTCTGCACTCAAAACCCATCTGCTGATGAATTTTCTTTATAGAAAACATTTTTGTCTTTGTATTGGGTGTGTCATTGCGTTACTTGTTGCGCACGCGCGCGCACATATGTGTGTGTGTGTGTGTGTGTGTGTGTGTGTGTGTGTGTGTGTGTGTGTGTGGTGTCAATGTTGGTAGGCCAGCCCTCCTCCCCCCCCCCTCCTCCTTGCTATGTTTCATTGTCATAATTGATGTGGTGACTGGCGTATGGTTTTGTATAGATTTTTGTTTTCACATGTTTATAATTAGATATTGTAAAGCGCTGTGAACTCTAGTGAGAAAGGGCGCTTATAAATGTACGTTATTATTATTATTATTATTACTATTATTATTATTATTATTATCATTATAATTATTATTACTAAGGTACCATTGAAGGAGGGGCGCAGACGAGGACGGCAGAGAAAGAGCTGGTCCGAAAATATAAAGGACTGGACCAAAATGACCATGCCAGATCTCCTCACGACAGCTACAAACAGAAGAGCCTGGAGAGAGATGACGGCTGCCTCATCACGTCCCCCCCAACGACTCCAGCGGTCAGAGGAATGACTGACTGACTGACTGACTGACTGAACAATTTACTGCAGTAGCAGACACTGTCTGGCCATGGTCTCTAACTGGGACACACTCTACACCAGACAGCCATGTCCCCATCATCAGGGAAGAAAACAACAATTTCAACAAGAAAAAACATTTTAGTCTCCCTTTTACCATGAACTTGGGTGTCATAATCTGTCGACCTTTTCCAGACTTGCCAAATTCTTCATGATTTTTTTTTTTTTTCTCTCTCTCTCTCTTTTATGATTATCTGTATTATTCTACTACTAAGCAAAATCTCAGTTTATGTATGCATGATAAATGAGTGTATTTAAAATATGGGTGTGTTTCAATCAGCATGTATTTGAAAAAGTATGATTAGGAGTAGAAACTCTGTGTGTGTGTGTGTGTGTGTGTGTGTGTGTGTGTGTGTGTGTGTGTGTGTGCACGCGCGCAAAGTTAGGCGCCTTGACTTCAAAAGCACAACGTGCAGCATTTTGACATTTTAAGTGTGATATGCTATGTTTAAGTGTAGCGCTTGTATGCAATATCAGTGAAGCTAAACAGAGGTGTTTTTTTTCACTGTTATCTCTTTTGAAAAGGTCTGTGTGGCGTCCTCAACCTCTGGCAAGTTAGACTCCACGGAACTTTCTGGCGAACTGCACAGCATTGCTAATGACATGATGACATGCTACACCTAAAACACTTGACAGCTGAGAGAGAGAGAGAGAGAGAGAGAGAGAGAGAGAGTGTGTGTGTGTGTGTTTACCTTTTCCTTCTGGAAGCCGGTTCTCCACAAAACTGTCGAACACTGTCAATACTTTTCTGATCTGTGACATCAAGGAGCACTGTGTCGTCACTCTCTCTGAACATGTTTGCTGTAGACTGCTGGCTCCCTCCAAGGTGAAACAAGTGGCAAACACACTGAACCCCAGACCTGCCACAAAATGTGTTCAGTCACAGTCTTAAGAGAGTTAAAGGATGCAGACTTGGAGGTAGTGAGCTCTAAGGTAAGCATGATTTTTTGGCACCTGATGATCTTACCTAAAGGTGTTAAGTGAAATATGGGCTCAGTCGAAAGAAACCGCACAAAGTTTTATCAGTACAGAGCATGTGCATCTGTGAGTATTGCTCAAATTCTCTGACCACCAATGCATGTGTCTGTATCTCTTGAGATTGGCTGAAAATAGAGTATAAAATATATTACAAACGGAATCGTCAAGTACAACCTTGTCATAACCTCTGCGTCAAAATGAAACTCATCATCCTTAACCTCGCTGATCCTCACAAAACAAGAAAACAAAAAATCTCAGACTTGTGACTCTTGCTGTTATAGTGACCTCAGTTTCAATTTCACTTCCACATTCACTGTGCAGAGTTCCCTTGAGCACACACACGCTGGCTCTGTGACTAAACATCCACCATCATTAGGCACACACACGCTGGCCCTGTGACTAAACATCCACCATTATTAACCACAGACACGCTGGCTCTGTGACTAAACATCCACCATTATTAAGCACAGGCATGCTGGCCCTGTGACTAAACATCCACCATCATTAGGCACACACACACTGGCCCTGTGATTAAACACCCACCATCCTTAAGCACACACACGCTCGCTCTGTGACTAAACATCCACCATCATTAGGCACACACACGCTGGCTCTGTGACTAAACATCCACCATCCTTAAGCACACACACACACACTGGCCCTGTGACTAAACATCCACCATCATTCGGCACACACACGCTGGCTCTGTGACTAAACATTCACCATCATTAAGCACACACACACTGGCTCTGTGACTAAACATCCACCATCATTAAGCACATACACGCTGGCTCTGTGACTAAACATCATCCATCATCATTAGGCACAGACATGCTGGCTCTGTGATTAAACATCCACCATCATTAGGCACACACACGCTGGCCCTGTGACTAAACATCCACCATTATTAACCACAGACACGCTGGCTCTGTGACTAAAAACATCCACCATTATTAAGCACAGGCATGCTGGCCCTGTGACTAAACATCCACCATCATTAGGCACACACACACTGGCCCTGTGATTAAACATCCACCATCCTTAAGCACACACACGCTCTCGCTCTGTGACTAAACATCCACCATCATTAGGCACACACACGCTGGCTCTGTGACTAAACATCCACCATCCTTAAGCACACACACACACACTGGCCCTGTGACTAAACATCCACCATCATTCGGCACACACACACGCTGGCTCTGTGACTAAACATTCACCATCATTAAGCACACACACACTGGCTCTGTGACTAAACATCCACCATCATTAAGCACACACACGCTGGCTCTGTGACTAAACATCCATCATCATTAGGCACAGACATGCTGGCTCTGTGACTAAACATCCACCATCATTAAGCACACACACGCTGACCCTGTGACTAAACATCTCCCATCATTAGGCACACGCTGGCCCTGTGACTAAACATCCACCATCATTAGGCACAGACATGCTGGCCCTGTGACTAAACATCCACCATCATTAAGCACACACACACGCTGACCCTGTGACTAAACATCCACCATCATTAGGCACACGCTGGCTCTGTGACTAAACATCCACCATCATTAGGCACACACACGCTGGCTCTGTGACTAAACATCCACCATCATTAGGCACAGATACACTGGCCCTGTGACTAAACATCCACCATCATTAGGCACACGCTGGCTCTGTGACTAAACATCCACCATCATTAGGCACACACACGCTGGCTCTCTGTGACTAAACATCCACCATCATTAGGCACAGATACACTGGCCCTGTGACTAAACATCCACCATCATTAGGCACACACACGCTGGCTCTGTGACTAAACATCCACCATCATTACGCTCACACACGCTGGCCCTGTGACTAAACATCCACCATCATTGAGCACACACACGCTGGCCCTGTGACTAAACATCCACCATCATTAGGCACATACATGCTGGCCCTGCGACTAAACATCCACCATCATTAGGCACAGACATGCTGGCCCTGTGACTAAACATCCATCATCATTAGGCACAGACATGCTGGCCCTGTGACTAAACATCCACCATCATTAGGCACAGACATGCTGGCCCTGTGACTAAACATCCATCATCATTAGGCACAGACATGCTGGCTCTGTGACTAAATATCCACCATCATTAGGCACAGACATGCTGGCTCTGTGACTAAACATCCACCATCATCACTGTCATCAGAAGGGGCCCAGGTGATGCATATCTGCATCGGTACAGTCTACACTGAAAATCATCAAAGTGATGCTGCAGCAGTGCTGTGTCAGCACTGATGGTTTGCCTTTAAGTATGATCTCCCTTTGATAGCTCCCTGCAGAGGGGCTGACACTATCATTGTGACACAATGAGCCTGTGTGTGGCTGTGTGTGTGACTGAACTGGAAGGACGGGCATGGAAGTAATGTTCCCAGAAGGCGCAGGAAAAAGAATTTTTCATGCCATCAAGATGAATGGTATGTGCACGGTTTTTTTTTCTATGTGTGTGTGTGTGTGTGTGTGTGTGTGTGTGTGTGTGTGTGTGTGTGTGTGTGTGTGTGCACGAGAGAGAGAGAGAGAGAGAGAGAGAGAGAGAGCGTGTGAATATGTTACAAGTGGTCGTACACACCATCCAGATGCTTGGTGAGCAGGTTGCCGAAGCCGCTGTCACACCCTGTAATCAGCACATGCTTGCCCTCATAGTTCCCGATCTGTATGCGTGACAGCGCCCACGCCATCACTTTGTAGGCGATGAATAATGTTAACAGAGTCCACAACATCTGCACAAAAATAACCCTCGGTCAAAATGATCAGTATCAGCACATGACTTATAACATGAGTTCTGTTTCCTTTTGACACAGTTATATGAAAAATAGACAATAACAGTAAACTCAAAAACTTGTCATAGCAAGTAAAATACAACTTAAAAAAAGGTACAAAACAACAACAACAAAATCAAGCTGTCAGCACCAATCACTGGTTGGAACTTGGGATTTTGAGAGAACTGGCAGGGACAAGTGCTTCCTCTCTCTCTCTCTCTCTCTCTCTCTCTCTCTCTCTCTCTCTCTCTCTCCTGGATCATAACATGCTGCAAAGAGACAGCTACCTTCAACATTGTTACCAGTCCCTCTAAGACATGCCTCTCTTTTCACTGCTATACTCTTTATAATGTTAACAGAGTCCAACAGAAGATCCAGTCAAGAGCCTTGCAAGATGGTATGATGATACGCTGAAAGACACACGAAGAGCAAAAGAAACCAAACAGATGTTGGAAGAAGGCTTGGAGACCATTGACCAGTGTGGGCTCCCTGGCAAATACAAGGTCTGGTGTCTGCAGTTCATGCTGATACCAAAGCTCCTATGGCCTCTGATGATATACGACATCTGCACCAGCATAGTGGAGGCAATGGAATCCAAAATCAACAAGTTCACAAGGAAATGGCTTGGTGTCCCACCCTGTCTGACTGACATAGCGCTGTACTGTCGCCAAGCAAAGCTGAAACTACCACTGAAATCCATCCTGGAGGAATATAAACCAGGGAAGATCAGACTTCAAAGCATGCTGGAGGACTCAGGAGACAATGTGGTTGAAGCAATCAAGCCCCAGCTGAAGACAGGCAGAAAATGGAAAGTTCAAGAGGCGATGGATTTTGCAAAAGAAAGTCTCAGATCAGAGAAATAACAGGACACATACAGACCAACAGACAAGGACTGGGGGTGACCAAAACTGAATGGTGGTCAAAGGCCAAAGAAAAGCCAAAAGAGATATGATGATTCAGGAGATGAGAAAAGAAGAAGACCAACAAAGACTCCAAAAAGCAGTCCAGCAGAGCCAGCAAGGGCAATGGACAACGTGGGAGAATGCACTCCAAAGACGTCTCACTTGGAATGACATTTGGCACATGGCCCCTCTCAGGATCAGCTTCATTCTCAGATCTGCATATGACCTTCTGCCCTTCAAATACAAACCTGGTGAAGTGGGGAAAAACAGACGATCCTTCATGCCCCCTTTGCCATGAAAAACAAACAGTGGAGCATGTCCTAAGCTCATGTAAAGTAGCCCTGGCTCAAGGAAGGTACACATGGAGGAGGCACAACCAAGTGCTCAAAGAGATTGTACAAGTAGTCTGGGCTAGTACCAACACCACAAAAGGGAAAATCAGGACTCCAAAAGCATCCACAACATTCTTCACGGCAGGAGGCAGCGAATCATGGCCAAGAACAACAGTGCCATTCGGAACATGCAGGCAGAGTCTGCTGGATGAGACAGATGACTGGGAGTGCACTGCAGACCTCCCAGAATGGAATAGTCACCCAGAGATTATCAGCAAGAGTGGCATGAGACCAGACATAGTAGTCCACTCTCAGTCAACCAAGCAGCTGATCATGATTGAGCTCACGGTGCCATATGAGAACAGAATGGAGGCAGCTCAGATCTACAAGACTGAAAAGTATGCTGATCTGGCAAACAGCCTGAGGAGAGAAGGCTATCAGGTCAAAGTCCTCACTGCAGAAATTGGAGCTAGGGGGTTTGTGGGAACGTCTGCATACAGCCTCATGAACAGCTCTCAGTTGCAGGGAGGGAAAAAAAAAACAGATCCCTGAAGGCAGTGGGACGTCCGGAGTCATGAACCGGGTGTGGCACAACCCCCCTAGAGTGTCAGGAGATAAGGGCCGAAACACTTGCTTGAAGGGGCTTCTCTTCTGAGTACTCTCTCCTGCCACGCTGTCCACACGTTTCTTTCTACTATGGCAAATTTAGAGCACAAAACAAACGGAATGAACTTTTAGATTTGAAGCAGAAACTCCAGAAGGTGGATCACTATGTGCAAATGATACTGATAATGAACACACAATCAAAAAGAAGTTATGGAAATAAAGAAGAAACTTGAAATATTATCGTTTGAAAAGGCTAGGGGAGTCCAAACAACTTACTTACTTACTGCCCATTATACAGTTCGCCGCCAGGTGTTTTTGGGTCTCCCCCTCTTCCTCCTTCCTTCAGGCGTCCAATGGAGGGCGACACGAGTGATGTTGTCTGGCTCTTTCCTAAGTATGTGCCCTATCCACCTCCATCGCTTTTTCCTGAGAATTGTTTTCATGCTTTCTTGATGGCATTGGGAGAGTAGTTCTTTCATTTGAGATGGTGTTTGGCCACAAAAATTCTTAATATTCTTCTAAGGTTCTTTGTGTGGAAGACTGATAGCTTATTTAGGTCACTTCACTCTCTGTCATTCTCCAGCATTCTGAGCCATACAGAAGGGTAGAAATAATGCAGCTCTGATATAGTTTGAGCTTGGTTTTGATGCTGCTGTATTGTTGGGACCTCCATACATTGCTTAGCAGCAATCTGAAAGCATTTCTGGCTTTGTTTAGACGGTTCTTGATGTCATTGCCTGCTCCTCCGTCGTGTCTGACAATGCTGCCCAGGTAGGTGAATTTCTCAGTTGTAGGGAGGGTTTCTCCATTCACTTGAATTGATGAGGGGTTTGGGATATTCAAGGTCATTACCTCTGTTTTCCTTTGACTGATCTTTAGTCCAATCTGTTGTGCAAAGCTGCTGAGGCGGGATGTCTTTTCCTGCATGTGTTGGTGAGTGTGAGAGACCAATGCCAGATCATCAGCAAAGTCAAGATCTTCTAAGACTGAGAAGAGTGTCCATCGTATGCCTCTTGTCTGGTCTTCAGTTGTTCGACGCATCACCCAATCTATGGCAAGGTTAAAGAGCATTGCTGACATCACACAGCCTTGTCTCACTCCAGTTTCCACTTCAAAACTGTGGTCACTGTTTCCGACTCTGCATGTGAAGTTGTCATAGAAGCTTTTGATGAAGGACTATCTGCTGCGGTATCCCATACATTCGTAGTATGCGCCATAAGCTGTCTCTGTGGATGCTATCAAAGGCTTTCTCAAAATCCACAAAGTTGATGTGTACAGTTGTCTCTGCCACTCTGTGCACTGCTCAATTATGTTACGCAGTACAAATATCTGGTCAGTGCATCCTCTTCCTTTTCGAAATCCTGCTTGTTCTTTTCTCAGTTGTTTATCCACTGCATCTGATATTCGCTGAATGATGATCTTTGCAAGGATCTTGCTTGGAATTGACAGGGAGGATGATTCCACGCCAGTTGTTGCAATCTTTAAGTGTTCCTTTCTTGGGGATCTTCACAATTATTCCCTCTGACCAATCATTTGGTATCTTCTTTTCTTCCCATATAGTTATAAAGAGTGGCAGAAGTATTTGGGCCCGCAAGATCTGGATCTGCTTTGAACACTTCAGCACTGAGGTTGTGTCTTGTCCAGGGGCTTTTCCGTTTTTTAGAGCTTTAATGGCAGTCACGATTTCTTCTTTTGTTGGTGGTTCAGCATTGATGTCAAGGTCATCTTCCGCAACTGGAATGTCGGCTTCTCTAAGAGGTGGTGGTCTATTCAGTGTCTCACTGAAATGTTCTGCCCATCGAGTTTCCTGCTCTGCTTCTGTTGTTAGCAGTCGCCCCTGTTTGTCCATGATCGGTGTATCTGTTTGTTCCACGATATTTGCCGCAGATTATCTTGGTGATCTTATATACCTTTCCTTGTTCTCCTTTGTTGGCTGCATCTTCTGTTTCATGTGCAAGGGATTGCATGAATTCACGTTTGTCAGCCCTTGATTTCTTCTTCACAGCTTTATTTGTTTCCTGGTACAGCTGTTCATACTTTTCCTTCAATCGTTTAGATTTTTGCCTCATCTTCTGCACCTTCAGGGCTCTGCGTTTTTCAATGAGCTCCCATGTGTTTGCTGTTATCCATTCTTTCTTTTTCTGTTGTTGTGTTCTGAGACAGGTCTCACTGGTTTTCAGGTAAGCTGTCTTTACATGTTCCCATTTGATGTTGACTTCATCCGAATCTGGCTGTGTGTGGTGATCTAGATCTGCCAGTGCTTGAAATCTGTTCTTCAGCTGCAGAACAAAAGTATTCTTTACTGTGGGGTCTTTCAACTTTTCTGTGTCAAACCGTTGCCTTCGAGCCCAAACAAGGGCAAGAAAAAAGTGGGTAGAAGAAGGAGAAAAAATACAAAATATTTCTTAGGCTTGGAAAAGGTTCGTGGTAACCAAAATGCAATGACACAAGTGTAAAAGGATAATGGTGAAATAATTACAAATCAGTCGGAGGTATTGAAAGAACTTTAAAAATTCTACTCAGCGTTATATTCCAAATCGCCAGAGGAAGAGGTGAATATGAAAAAAAAAGTATTCATAATAATAATAATAATAATAATAATAATAATAATAATGATAATAATAATAATAATAATATGTGTACATATTTGTTGTATGTGTGTGTCTTTGTATGTGCGCGTGTGTGCATGTGCGTGTGTGTCTGTGAGTGTGCATTCATGCGCTTATGTGTATGCGTGTGTGTACGTGTGTGTGTGCCGGTGTGGACGTGCACATGCACACATGTGTATATGTGTGTGGGTAAGAGCGAGCGAACGTACATACACACGTTCGTGTGTGTGTGTGTGTGTGTGTGTGTGTGTGTGTGTGTGTGTGTGTGCGCGCGCGCGCGCGCGCGCGCGCGCGCGCGCGCGTATGTGTGTATGTGAGTGCGTGCACGTGTGTGTGTGTGTGTGTGTGTGTGTGTGTGTGTGTTTGTGTGTGTGTTGTGTGACTGTGTGCGTGAATGTTCAGAAGATGACTTGGGGACAAGAACAAGACCATTAAATACAGCATATGAGTACATGCGCACACCCGCACACATACACACATACACATAACAATAAGAACAACAACTCTAAATTCTTTTGGAAAAAAATGGGACCATTTGTCGTGCGCGCTCTAAACCAGTCGTTCAAAGACGGAGAACTTTCAGCAACACAAAAACAGGGACTTATTACTTGCATTCCTAAACCAGAAAAATCTAAAGAACACATAAAAAATTGGAGACCAATTTCATTATTAAATGTTTTATATAAGATCGGAGCATCGTGTATTGCAACCAGGATTAAGAAAACTCTCGAAAAATTAATTAATGAGGATCAGACTGGATTTGTAGCCAACCGATATCTTGGAGACAATATTAGACTGATTTACGACTTGATCTGTTATCTTGACACAACTCATAGGCTGGTATCTTGCTCTGTTTAGACTTTGAAAAAGCTTTCGACTCTTTGGATTGGAAATTTTTGTTTACAGTTCTGAAATCCTTTGGTTTTGGAGAGGGTATTGTAAATGGATACGAACATTTTACACAGATATCAAATCAACAGTTATAGTCAATCGCCAAGTAGCTAATTGGTTTCCAATAGAACGAGGATGTAGGCAAGGAGACCCACTTTCCCCATATCTATTTATACTCTGCATAGAGATTTTAGCCATTATGATAAGAGAAGACAAGGTATAAAAGGCATTGACATCACCACGAAGAACACAAAATATCTCAATTTGCTGATGATGCGCAGCTAATGAATAATGGTGATAGATTATCCTTTGAAAAGTCTATTCAGTTGATTTTAAAATTTGGAAATTTCTCAGGGCTTTTTATGAATGAAAATAAAACACAAGCAATCTGGCTCGGAAGTAAAAAGAATTCAAAAACAAAATACATGGAACATTTAAATATAATTTGGAATCCAGAAAAATTTAGAATACTCGGTATATGGTTTACAAATGATATAAAAGATGTGTAATCAAGCTAATTATGCCGAAAAAATGTCGGAAATAAAAGCTCTTTTCAATATTTGGATAAAAAGAAATATAACTCCTCTTGGAAGAGTTGCTGTATTAAAATCCTTATACTATCAAAACTAATACACCTCTGGACCCTGCTTCCCAACCCACCAGATGAGTTTGTGAATAATCTCTCACACACACACACACACACACACACACACACACACACACACACACACACACATACCCACACACCAGCGCTTGCACACTCATGTCCATGGACACTCTAATTAGCATGCTGGCATCACCCCACTGATGAACACACACCAGCGCACACACGTCTACAGTATGCGCTGGGGACCCTGAGAGATTCCCAGTCTTATCTCAGTGGGCGTGTGTGTTTCATCTTTTGCGTCTGTTACTTTTCCTGACAGGTGGTGCTATCAACTTGGGAATCCCCCTGGGCAGTGTGCTAGGACCACTCCTGTTCTTCTTTCATATAAAAAAAAAAATGCCACAGTTCGTTAGTTCCCAGGTCTGCCCGTTTGCTGATGACAGGAACTTCAGATGGAATTCTCCATTGTTGGTGGACCAGCAAATAATAGCTCAGCTTTTCCCTCTGTTTTTGAGCTACTACATCTCTCTCTCATTCTCTCTCTCTTACTCTCCATGCATGCACACACGAGCGCGCGCGCACACAGACACACACACACACACACACACACACACACACACACACACACACACACAGATGTGTGTGTGTGTGTGTGTGTGTGTGTGTGTGTGTGTGTGTGTGTGTGTGTGTGTGAGTGTGTGTATGGTTTAGTTGCTACCATTCTGTTCTTATCATGTTTACCGTTCCACACAAATCGAAAAACGCATCATAAAGTGGTCAGGTGAAACTGGTAAGAGAATCCACAAGAGAATTAATTTTGAGAAAACAAGTTATAGCTCTAAGAGTCGAAATTTCAAACAAAGTTTTTGTTTCTGAAAATTCTTCACTGTAATGATCAGTTCACATTCACTTAGATCTTGTGTGAACCAAATTCCAAATACTTAAAATTTTGAGGGATTCATTTAAAATGTGAATGGTATGTTACTTCAGTCTTCTTTTGACTCCAAAACCAGACTGAGTTTTCTAATTATCGATGAGCAGATGCCTCCAACTGTTTGGAATTTTTCCTTCTTTGACAGTTTTTATCAGAGAAAAAAAAATGTTGTTGAGAAAAGATCAAACAGTCTTTTCTTTTAAAAGCCTTGGATGTATACGATCAAGATGGGCAGACTTTGTAATGTTTAGTTAGGTAAAAATTCACGGAGCGAACATTTTTTTGTGTGTTTATTTGTTTTATAAGTATTGAAAGTTACCCTAATCATCAGGAGTAAAAGTATGTTAAAAGAAATTATTTTGCCTCCTCCTCCTTTTTCTTATCAGTGTGAGCAAATCAGCCCACAGGTTTAGTTAGATTATAACTACGTTAGTTAACTACGTTAACTACGTCTGGGTTTCATTTTTTTATGATATATTGATTAGAAACTTTTGGTGTTTTTTTTTTAAATTCTTAACAAGTGTGCTTTTTTTGTTGTTGTTGTTTTGTTAAGTAGCTTTCCTTAATGCCCTCTTAACCTGATTCCTCTTTCAAGCATATGCATTGAAGTTTTAAGTCTACATGCTCTGTCATTCACTCTGATCTTATGAAGGATTGTACCCTGGACCTGTTTTTTTTTCCAGATGCACATTTCTAGATGTATAATTTAAAAAAGCACAAACTGACCTGCCTTTTCCACTACATACATTTTTGTTCCCCATGCTTTTCGAATAATCACATCCAAACAATGAACAAGCAGATCTTACCTGCCAACATCACAAAAGAACTGTCTTAGTCCATCATACTTTCCTTTGCTCAGATGGCACTTTTTTTTAACCATCTTTTCCTTCAACTGGATCTGCTCTGTGAAGGATCAGTAGTGTTTGTCACATGACGACTTTACCCAGAGTGGAAGGTAAAAGAGATTCATGATGTCATGATTATTCTTTACATAGAATGAGATCGAGAATAAAGAAGTAGGGTCACTCTTGCTCCCATAAGAGTAGAAAGAAACTCGTGTCGAGCGTGGCAGCAGAGAGTCCTCAGAAGAGAAGCCCCTTCAAGCGAGTGTTTCGGCCCTTATCTCCTGACACTCTAGGGGGGTGGGCCACACCCGGTTCATGACTCCGGATGTCCCTCTGCTGCCCTTTTTTTTTTTTTTTTTTTTTTTTTTTTTTTTTTCCCATCTTGGGATGAGCCATGACTGGGATTCGAACCCATGCCCTTCTGGACATGCTCATTTCCACTTAATGACTCACGCACTAACCACTGAGCCACAGGGACACCTGATATTTGTAGGAAAGTTAAGCCTTATGAAGTTCACTTTTGTTCCTCCTTGACCAGATCCAACTTGAACACCTCTCTGCCGCTTCTGCCATTGCTTTCAGGGCTTTGGTTTTTTCCCTCCCTGCAACTGAGAGCTGTTTCATGAGGCTGTATGCAGACGTTCCCACAAACCCCCTAGCTCCCATTTCTGCAGTGAGGACTTTGACCTGATAGCCTTCTCTCCTCAGGCTGTTTGCCAGATCAGCATACTTTTCAGTCTTGTAGATCTGAGCTGCCTCCATTCTGTTCTCATATGGCACCGTGAGCTCGATCATGATCAGCTGCTTGGTTGACTGAGAGTGTAATACTATGTCTGGTCTCATGCCACTCTTGCTGATAATCTCTGGGTGACTATTCCATTCTGGGAGGTCTGCTGTGCACTCCCAGTCATCTGCCCCGTCCAGCAGACTCTGCCTGCATGTTCCGAGTGGCACTGTTGTTCTTGGCCATGATTCGCTAGCTACCTAACCTAACTCAGTGTAACTTTTATTCAAGACTGGCACAGCCTTTTAAACTTGAATACAGTCGGACAAATACAAAAGACGAACAATCTAATAGTGGGGGGAAACAAGTGCCGGCCAACAACCCCTCCGTCATGACAGTAACAAGTGACCTGTTCAGTGTCTCTCGATGTACGTCACCAGTATGGGGGAAAAAAAAAAAAACAACTCACAGATCACTTGCAGCACAGTGCTGAGAACATTAAGATTATCCACCCCACCCAACACCCTCCTCCCTCAAGAAATCAAAACTGCACACTGATTTGCGATGCAAACGAACGTCTTGGCTTGATAGAATTTTGCAGTGCTTCGTAAGGTTTTGAAAGACATTACCAGATTTTTGTAGGTTAGGCACGTTTCACAGGATTTCTGTTAGGAAACAAACAAACAAACGAAAAAAACAAACAAACAAACAAAACATAACAAGCAAGACACTGTATGCTCTTCTAAGATGTAGGCTAAGGCGCACAAAGTACAGCCAAATGCGAAAAGTTCATGCACTCCTACTAAAAAAAACGTCTTACAACATACATTAATTTTTTCACGACTTGCCTTCTTGGTCGTCAGAAACGTGTTATTTCCACCCTGTTCCTTAACCCACACGAGCCGCCACTCCGGGTAAATCTGCTCCTTGCTTTCCGATCCCGTGACAAGGGCAATATGAAAGGCTGCCTCAGTCGAAAATAACTATCAGTAGAGAAGGCGGGCGTTGACCGTGTCGGACTTGAAAGCGGTGCTTTTATTGGGTGTTTTGAATGGACTGTTATGCATGAACAGTGTCAGCGTACTTCAAGAAAAGATGCGCGCTACAAGTAGCGACGATAGTTTTGAAAGAAAATTAGGCCGTTCGCAAGTGTGACATTTTGACACTTGGCTCGATGTTTAGGACATTCAGGATGTGTGTGTGTGTGTGTGTGTGTGTGTGTGTGTTCTTTAGTTTAGAGTATTTTCATTGACAAGTGATAGCCCCCAACCCCATCCCCATCCCACGCCCCAGTCCCCAAAAGTTTTGCCCAAGCATGCGCATGCGCGCGCACGTGCGTGTGTGTGTATGTGTGTGTGTGTGTGTGTGTGTGTGTGTGTGTGTGTGTGAGAGAGAGAGAGAGAGAGAGAGAGTTTTATTAACATATGCATATAACTATGTGTGTTCATGTGTGTGTGTGTGTGTGTGTGTGTGTGTGTGTGTGTGTGTGTGTGTGTGTGTGTAGTATGTGTATGTGCATGCGTGCGTACGTGCGTGCATGCCTGTGTGTGTGTGTGTGTGTGTATGTGTGTGTGTGTGTGTGTGTGTGTGTGATATTTTTACAGAGCCTTACTATGTTTACTGGCGTGTTTAGTGCCTTGCCCGTGACTATCTCCATTGCCATATATAAACGACAGTTTACGTCTGCATGCCATCAGACAAAGGCTTCCGAAAAGGAGTTACACATTTGGCCGTTGTGCAACTTGTTCTCTGCAGGCTACAAACGTTCGCCTGTCAGCATATCTATCCCCTGTGTAAACCATTCCGTACTTCTGTTCAACCTGTCTCTAATTCCTCTCTCTCTCTCTCTCTCTCTCTCTCTCTCTCTCTCTCTCTCTCTCTCTCACACACACACACACACACACACACAACGAGAGAGAGAGAGAGAGAGAGAGAGAGAGAGAGAGAGAGAGAGAGAGAGAGAGAGAGAGAGAGAGAGAGAGAGAGAGATGTATTTGTATTTTGAATTGCAGTAATGCCGTTGGCCTTTGTTAGAGAGCGTGTGTACGCTTTGCGTGTGTGTGTGTGTGTGTGTGTGTGTGTGTGTGTGTGTGTGTGTGTGTGTGTGTGTGTGTGTGTGTGGATGGATGGGAAGGGGGGGGGGGGGCTGCTTGGTGAGGAAAATGACGATTTCTTTGCGTATTTGAAAACATTGTAAACTTGGAACCGGGAGTAGGGGTGGGGGATGGGGGTGTCGTTATTGGCCTTTTTTTACTTTTAAAGTAGAATAGATTTCAATCAGATGATCGTGAGAGGCGAAGGCAAAATGCTCTATGACTTGGTCAGTGTCAGTCTTCAAGTATTCCTACGCACATTGCAGGGTCCATGTGTACACCGCCCAGCAGACGACAGATACAAAGGGGAGAAAGTACCTGTCTGTTTCAGACAAGGTCATGTACACGGGCTGGTGTAATATTAGCTGTTCACAGATGTATGTGTGTACTGTTGACTGACAGTTGTTGTTTGTATTTTTGTCTGTTTGTATGAACAGTGACTGTGTGAGGAGAGACGTATACACTACAGTCATAGTTAGTCAGCGTGCTGGTCAGGTCAGCTGAAGCGCAGCCTGGCCGAAACCAAATCCAGGTGGATTTTTTTTTAAATTCAATCATGCATATCGCTGAAGAGCACTGTGTGGGACAGTGCGCGCGCCAGAACTCTCTCTCTCTCTCCCTCTCTCTCTCTCTCTCTCTCTCTCTCTCTCTCTCTCTCTCTCTCTCTCTCTCTCTCTCTCAACAAGATTAACAAAACTCTTTTGGATTTGGCGCCGAACTTTGTGACCCCACTGCCCAGCGAGTTGTGGCATTTATCCATTCAAATTGTTTTGAACAGTGAACACAAACTTTTAACAATTCATATCTACTACACAACAGGCAAAATCTTGGTACAAGGACATGTGCGTCAAGAGTGGGCTCAGCAGGAGTTTGACCATCTAAAAGAAATTGTGTCCCATTTGTCTGCACTAGATGTCACGACATTGTCAATTGCGGATGCCCTTGACAGTGTCACAGACTCCTTTCCTCCGACTCCATTGATCATCTGTGATGCACGGACTAATGAAGCTGTGGAAACATGGCTCGAGTCAAGTGATTCCATTCCTCCACCCTCACTACCTCACCTCCCACTAACTCAGGAATCCCAATTGCCTGTCAGCTCCAACACGTCCCATGCCACACTCCCTCCCTCATCCGCCCAGACAGCATGGAACCGCCACCTGCATCCCTCCAGTCTCCGGCCATCAACAGCCCTTCATCCCCTGTTGACATTTCTCACTCCTCAGTCCCTTCCTCCACCCAGCAAAATGCTGACCCCCCATCTGATCCTCCCACGCCTACCTCTTGTTTTTTTTTAGAACAGTTTGCATTGTCACCCTCCCCCACCAGTAGTGACACTCTGTCTGCTACCAATTCTGTCAACACACTGACCCCCCCAGAGTGCCAACTTTCAGCATCTGATTCCCCCACACTCTCTCAGCTAGCAAGCATAACCGTTATCACACACCTTCACAAACAGCTCATCTCAGCCACACGGACTATCTCCAACATGCAGCAAGACATACAGACACTAAAAGATAAGCTTGAAACACACATCCCAGCAAGTTGAACGGAACACTCAGAACACGGGTGATACGGAGATTAGGGTGAAAAAACTCCATGAAGTCATTAAATCAAGACCTTTCACAACAAATCAAACAGGTACGGGATGAACACACACATCTACAACGTCAGATGAAAGATACAACAAGCAGACTGCAATCATTCAAAGACAGTCAAACAACATCAATACTGACATTAGGAAACAAGTGCATGCCCTGAAACCAATCAATGAAACAATCAACAAAATCTCTACATTACAAGAACAAGCCACACCCAAACACAACGACAGAAATCCCAACTGCCATAAAATAAAAAAGAATCCACATCCCCCACCTCCTCTGGCTGCCCTACGACAAAAGACAATCCAAGAAAATTGTAACATGCTGCCCATTAGGATACTCAGTGTTAAAGGGGGTAGATGATAAACAAATGTCAACAGAAACTCTACAGGGTGAAAAAATCTCTCTGTGTCT
>JADBJO010002007.1:316248-341248 GCA_016801955.1 Conus betulinus | reverse complement strand
TAAACGCAAACTACGTGTGTGTTTTTTACATCATTGTCTCTACGTATTTATTTGTTTTCATTTTGATGTCATCGGTCCCAAAGACGGCCTATTACCGAAATGTCGATGATTTCTGCTCTTTTCTTTCTGTTGTAAATCTTCTAAACATCCTCAAAGACAGTTTGTATCAACTGGTGAAACCGACGATTTTTTTTTTTGTTCTTTAAACAAAAAACAAACCAAAAAAAGTCACAATTTGTACGTATTTGTTTGTATTTCATTTGATGGCATTAGTCCCGAAGACGTTCTATGACCGAAACGTCTATGACTTTTTTTTTCTTTCATAAATCTTCTTAACATCCTCAAAGATTGTTTTGATGAAACAGACGATCAGCAGTCAAAAAATAAAAACAACAACAACAACAACAACAAAAAACGATTACAACATGAATATTTTTTCAAATAGATAAATAGATAGATATATACATAAATTAATAGATAGAGAGGCAGATAGAGAGCACTTATTCTTCAAATTATCGTCGACGTTTCTCATCCCTACCTTTCGTGATTCCAGTTGAACCCCACTCGCGGCCCTCTCCTTTAAAGCCACGTCGTTTTCTTCTGCTAACGCTCCTTCCATTCTCCGGCACCCGTTGGATGTTCACTGGCAGTCCTCATCCATCTCCATGGACCAGCTCCACGGCCGCCTTATCGTCACGTGCCACTCAGTCGCCATGGCAACCGAAGGGGAGACTACCTCCGCTGCCCCCTTTGAGCGATGAAATGGCCAATGTTTCTGCGGATGAAATATTTATCGAACGTCCCCGTGGGATTTATTTTTCGGGGAATGGGAGGGTGCAGGAGGGTGGGGAGAGGGAATTGAGGGTAGGTTGGCAGGAATTTGATAGAGAAGGTGAGAAAGGAAGGGCGGAGGGGAGGGAGGGAGGGGAGAGAATCACAGCTGTTAACTGACTTGAAACACAAGAACTATAAGTAGGGTGACAGGCTGACTTTTGCTGTGTACATCACATACTTACATCATACATGATGCTCCTGATCAGATGTACTGGTCGTCCCCTGCTGATGGTGAAAACATGAATCCTGCATGATGCTCCTCATCAGATGTGCTGGTCGTGCCCTGCTGATGGTGAAACATGAATCCTGCATGATGCTCTCCATCAGATGTACTGGTCGTCCCCTGCTGATGGTGAAACCTGAATCATGCATGAGCTGAGGGTATCCCGACTGACGGCACGAAGGACATTGACTCCACTGGCCGCGCTGCACGTGTCACGCGTGTAGCGTCAACGTGCGCGTGCGTTTGATGATCAGTCTATACCATTAATGAATTCTCTGATGGGGGAGATGCCCCTGAAGGTTAGGATGGATCACAAACACACACACACACACACACACACACACACACACACACACACACACACACACACACACACACACACACACACACACACACGTGCGCACGCGCGTGCACACACACACACACACACACACACATACACACACACACACACACACACACACACACACACACACACACACACACACACACACACGCACGCACGCACGTGCGCACGCTTACAAACACATGCGTGCGCGCATGCACAAAAGCACGCACACACATACAAACACACACACATACACACACACGCACGCACGCATTCACGCACGCACACAGACACAGACATAGACACACTCAGACACACACAGACACACAGACACACACACACACACACACACACACACACACACACACACACACACACACACACACACACACACACCACAGAGAAACATCTTTAAGGTTTGGAGTGAATGATCTGATGTGCTGAGTACCAGTGGAGAGGCAGGGTGAATTGTTCCAGAAAACGCACAGGATGGGCTGCAACCGACCACTTTTGGAATCACCCCCTTTGTGAGAGGAAACAGAAAGGTCGTTTAGACATGCTTTTTTTTTTTCTTTTTTTTTTTTTTTTTTTGAAAACAGACAGATGGATGGAAGGGAACACAACAGAGTTATCAAAACATGTGTCACCCTGTCACCCTGCTCTCTCTCTGTCTCTGTTTGTCTGTCTGTCTGTCTGTCTGTCTTTCTCTATTATAACGTCTTATAACCTTTAGATGATGTTGAATTATTATTTTTTTTTTCCATTTCTGTCAAGTTTAATAACAAACTGATGCATTACACGTACGAGTTTGAATATTATTATGTAAATGTCTCAAGTTCAGATTATGTCAAATAATTGCGAGTGCGACTGTCTGTCAACATTTAAAATGTTGCATGGCAAACAATCGTAGCTTTTCAACTATATCGCCTGTTTCAAACACCCATAATTCAGCCCATTATCGTAAGATTGACTGAATATATCTGTCTAAAAATTTCTTTGAAGTCAAAGATATCCCATGTTTACCATTTCCGACAATTTCAAAGCCGAGTTCATTGACAAAGAAGAAAAAGAGAATCACACCACACCTAGAACTTTGTCTTAATCCAATTGTACACTTATTAAAATCAATTCTTGTGGTCCCTGTTTCAGCCAAGCCATTACTTTCCTGTACACAAACTTCATGCACCTTGATACTTCACCATAAGCCCTAAAAACGTTCACACATGGAACCCAAAGCCTTTTTTTCAATCCACACCTGCAACATTTAGCGTTGATCGTGAGCAAATTATTTTCAAACGACAACTAGTAATGCAAATAATGTGATCGATTGTTCAATAACCTCTCTTGAATCAGATTGGTGTTCGCTTGTTACATCATTGAAATTGACCCACTCTTGTAATCATCAGTTCTGACTGCTGTGTACTGTTTACCATTTCTGTCACACACTGACAGAACTCTACTGTTGTTTGCGTCATGGCTTTTACCTGTTGTAAAGTGTGGTGAAATAATCCATTTCTATTACACACTGATATAGCTCTGCTGTTGTTTGCGTCATGCTTTTACCTGTTGTAAAGTGTGGTGAAATAATCCATTTCTGTTACACACTGATTTAGCTATACAGTTGTTTGCGTCATGGCTTTTACCATTTCTATTACACACTGATATAGCTCTACAGTTGTTTGTGTCATGGCTTTTACCTGTTGTAAAGTGTGGTGAAATAATCCATTTCTATTACACACTGATATAGCTCTGCTGTTGTTTGCGTCATGGCTTTACCTGTTGTAAAGTGTGGTGAAATAATCCATTTCTGTTACACACTGATATAGCTCTGCTGTTGTTTGCGTCATGGCTTTTACCTGTTGTAAAGTGTGGTGAAATAATCCATTTCTATTACACACTGATATAGCTCTGCTGTTGTTTGCGTCATGGCTTTTGCCTGTTGTAAAGTGTGGTGAAATAATCCATTTCTATTACACACTGATATAGCTCTACAGTTGTTTGCGTCATGGCTTTTACCTATTTTAAAGTGTGGTGAAATAATCGATTCTGCCCAACTATGAAACAAATCATTTAGTCATTTTACAAAACCCACTTACATGAATTCTGAATTTTTAAGAGCTCACCTATGAAGTCATCTTGTCCGGCTGATGTATTGTTTTCTAACACGTAAATAACATAGTTTCTTCCCTAAACATGTCCTCTCTCTACAGTTTTCTTTAGATATCGTCTGTTTCCGTTTATATTACAACCTAAAATGATAAAACCACGGACCAGCAAATACAATGCCTTGTGATTGTGAATCAAAACAAAAAAAAAAAACTTGACTGTTTCCCAAAGAAGGTCTTCCGGCACTTAACGGATTTGAACAGTTCCTTGAACAATGATTCTTTTCGCTCTTCTTTCTTCCGTATGACCGGTTTTTCTGTGTTTTTTTTTTTTCCTGGCAATGATTCTGGCAACACTTTGCACTGCACGTCCACCTCCAGCATCCCCATTACCCAGCATCCTTTCCTCACTGGCTCCTGTCGCAGCTGATCTGTGGGGCCAGTCGGGTTGTATTGTACATCCTTTGTCGCAGCTGATCTGTGGGGGCCAGTCGGGTTGTATTGTACATCCTTTGTCGCAGCTGATCTGTGGGGCCAGTCGGGTTGTATTGTACATCCTTTGTCGCAGCTGATCTGTGGGGCCAGTCGGGTTGTATTGTACATCCTTTGTCGCAGCTGATCTGTGGGGCTAGTCGGGTTGTATTGTACATCCTTTTTTCGTATGCCGTTGGAGGACGTAGGAAGCCTCGCTGGTTCTAGTTCACACAGAAAGAAGCAAGTAGTAATGAGTGGAATGTAGCATACAACATTGCTGGCTGATCAACATATGCTGACATGAAGTATAATGTAGTATACAGCAGTGCTGTCTGAAAGGCACATGCAACAAGAAGCAAAAGGTAGTTTATAGCAGTGCTGTCTGAAAGACACATTGACAAGAAGCAAAAGGTAGTTTACAGCAGCGCTGTCTGAAAGACACATGTGACAAGAAGCAACAGGTAGTTTACAGCAGTGCTGTCTGAAAGACACATGTGACAAGAAGCAAAAGGTAGTTTACAGCAGTGCTACATGAAAGACACATGTGACAAGAAGCAAAAGGTAATTTACAGCAGTGCTGTCTGAAAGACACATGTGACAAGAAGCAAAAGGTAATTTACAGCAGTGCTGTCTGAAAGACACATGTGACAAGAAGCAACAGGTAGTTTACAGCAGTGCTACATGAAAGACACATGTGACAAGAAGCAACAGGTAGTTTACAGCAGTGCTACATGAAAGACACATGTTGTGACAAACACAAACTGTAGTATGTGGTGGCTGAACGATATATATAGTGACTAGTAGTAAAATGTGCTACATAGCATACAATAGTGCTAGCTGAGCCATGTATATGTTGAACAGAGGTAAAATGTAGTATACAATAGCGCTGTTTGAACCATACATATGTACAGTGGAAAAAGGTCAAATGTATTAGACAGATATGCTGGCTGAACGATGTGTGTCGTGGCAAGCAGTGAATGGAAGTGTTCAGGTTTACTGCTTGAATGACATTTGTGGCAGAAAGTAGTAAAGAGTGATGCATAATACCAGTGGTTAAGAAAAGCATTGCTAGCTGAACATAATATGTAAATGAAAGTATTTCATAGTGCTGGCGAAATTATTCATGTTATAAAAATTATCAAATTAGTAGTCGGTAGCGCTGGGTTTAAATGCACCCGGTTTTCTTTCAAAGCTTCTCTTCATGTCTAAAAGTGGAGAGACAAGTTTGTGAACGGCTCCACTAGTATAGAGAGTCTAACGTGGGAAAAAATGTTTGACTGGACGGAGGTGAGACAAAGTGAGGGTTTCTCTTGGGAAAAAAGGTGTATGAGAAATAATGCAAACGCGTAAACCACCGATTTGCACAGCAAACATCCACACCGCAATGATCCATTTTCTGATCATTTTCGATCTGTAATAGGTCAAACGGGTGCTGTGACAGATACGTGAACTGATGGGATGCTGTCGCTGCCTGTTTTTCACGTTATATGAATTTGCCAGTAAAAAAAAAAAAAAGAAAAAAGCGTGTAACAGGTTCTGCTTTGGAGTTTGGGTTCATATGGCTGAAGCTTTTCCACAACCTTTGTACAGGCTCAGCCAGGCAGTGCATCGATTTTCAGTGGGACCGTCAATAGGACACAAGAGTAAACAGAGCAATATCTGTCAATATCTGGTGCCATAAAAACATGAATCCCTTTCGTAAAAATGAAGCTCGCCAGATGATGAAATTAGTCCTGGAATTCTTCCATGGGCAAAATTGTAATTACACGTGCCACCGTTAGGGTACTGATTGAACAAACTCGCCGTAACATTATCAGGGCGAAATGTTTGATTAGCTAAACACGCATCGATTTCCAGCGCTGAGCTTGCGAGAAATTTGTGGGAAGAGTGACTTTATAGCGTGCAGATAAGAATTACAAAGCTAGCAGACCACCTGATGTAGTAATCTGGGGAAAAAGAGTGACTGTAGTGCATGCAGGTAAAAAGTACAAGGCTACCAGACCACCTGATGTAGTAATCTGGGGAAAGAGTGACTGTGGTGTATGCAGATACCAATGCCAAGGCTACCAGACCACCTCATGTGCTTTAAGGGAAAAGGAAACTCAATTCTAACTACTCCAGTCACATGCGTTGCAAGCTGTACAGAGGTTCTGCAAACAACAGAAACTGAACATAACTGTTTAAGATTAGAAAAGAAAACACACTTCAGAATTCAGGCAAAAGAGTAAACCTACTGAAATATCTTGAAGAAGATGAGCATCGGGTCTGTTTATTGTTTGCACAATTGTAGTTTTTATTGTCACTATATAACAAGAAAATAATATGAGTTCTGTATACCAGCCAATTCTGTCATTCAATCTGGAGAACCCGAACACAATGTAAGGGAAAATGCTATAAAGAGATGAAATGTCTTTTCATTCTGAACTGAATCTTTGTGGCTATACACACAAAACTTTACTGCCCGTCTGTCCAGGCAGTGTCCACAGGAGTATAAGCCTGCGTCCACAGAAAGAAAGAAAGAAAGAAATCTTTGTGGCACAACAGATGATAATCAACATTTAGTCAGTCTGCTGATGAAATTCTTTTTGAAAAATCTGATGCTAAACAGAAAATTGACAAATGTGCTCAATACATAGACATCAACTAGACTTGGGGTCCCAAAGCTGAGAGCGACTACATGCAAGCTTAAAAACTTCACCAAGTTAAAGAATCACCCAGAGGGAAAACATTGTAAGCCTACATATATTCATTTTTTAATTTCTTGTTCCATTTTTTTTTATATAGACGAAAACACAAGACAACCGATATAAATAGATGTGTTCTTGTTAGATTGTGAAAGGCGTCAGGCTATGCGGAGTACAGCTGAATAAAGGAAGTCCTGAAAGATGCCAGCTATGCGGAGTACAGTTAAATAAAGGTGGTCCTGAACTGTATTCTCTGTCGCGTGTTGACTTTTACTTTTTTAAAAAAAAATTCTATATGAACCACGTATCCTTGAAACAATTAGGGAATAATTGTCGTGTCCATATGAAGAAAAAGCCTCACTGCCAACTGTGAGAGAGTCTGCCTTGCCCGCTGTATCTTTCTCCTGACAGGAACACTTCAAACCTTCTGTGTACTGACTGTTATCTGCTTTGGAAGAAAAGAATCACACACACACACACACACACACACACACACACACACACACACACACACACACACACACACACACACACACGCACGCACGCACGCACGCACGCACACACACACACACACACACACACACACACACACACACACACACACACACACACACACACACACACATTCTTCACTCATTTTAATTCTCAAAAGACAAGTACAAAAAAGAGGGGGAAAGGAGGGTAGAGGGGCCCCAAAAGCACCTCCTCCTTCTCCCCAAGCTCTTTAACCACATCAAGTCTATAAACTGATATGCCCAGAGGCAGAAGAAAACTGACAACTAGTCCTGGGTATCCTGAACTCTTATATGTCATGAATGTCCACCACTACAGGAGTAATGAATATCCACTACTACAGGAGTAATGAATATCCACCACTACAGGATTAATGTCCACCACTACAGGAGTAGTGAATGTCCACCACTATAGGAGTAATGAATGTTCACCACTACAGGATTAATGTCCACCACTATAGGAGTAATGAATGTTCACCACTACAGGATTAATGTCCACCACTACAGGAGTAATGAATGTCCACCACTACAGGATTAATGTCCACCACTACAGGAGTAACGAATGTCCACCACTATAGGAGTAATGAATGTCCACCACTACAGGAGTAATGAATGTCCACTATTACAGTATTAATGTCCACCACTACAGGAGTAATGAATGTCCACCACTACAGGAGTAATGAATGTCCACCACTACAGGGGTAATGAATATCCCCCACTACAGAAGTAATGAATGCCCACCATTACAGAAGTAATGAAAGTCTACCATTACAGGGGTAATGAATGTCCACCACTACAGGAGTAATGAATGTCAACCACTAACAGGAGTAATGAATGTCCACCACTACAGAAGTAAGGAATGTCCACCACTACAGGAGTAATGAATGTCCACCACTACAGGAGAGTAATGAATGTCCACCACTACAGGGGTAATGAATGTCCACCACTACAGGGGTAATGAATGTCCACCATTACAGAAGTAATGAAAGTCTACCATTACAGGAGTAATGGATGTCCACCACTACAGAAGTAAGGAATGTCCACCACTAACAGGAGTAATGAATGTCCACCACTACAGAAGTAATGAGTGTCCACCACTATAGGAGTAATGAATTTCCACCACTACAGAAGTAATGAATGTCAACCACTAACAGAAGTAATGAATGTCCAGCACTACAGGGGTAATGAATGTCCACCACTACAGGGGTAATGAATGTCCTGCACTATAGGAGTAATAAATGTCCACCACTATAGGAGTAATGAATGTCAACCATTACAGGGGTAATGAATGTCCACCACTACAGGGGTAATGAATGTCCACCACTACAGGGGTAATGAATGTCCACCACTACAGGGTAATGAATGTCCACCACTAACAGGAGTAATGAATGTCCACCACTACAGAAGTAATGAGTGTCCACCACTATAGGAGTCATGAATTTCCACCACTACAGAAGTAATGAATGTCAACCACTAACAGGAGTAATGAATGTCCAGCACTACAGGAGTAATGAATGTCCACCACTACAGGGGTAATGAATGTCTACCACTACAGGGGTAATGAATGTCACCACTAACAGGAGTAATGAATGTCCACCACTACAGAAGTAATGAATGTCCACCACTAACAGGAGTAATGAATGTCCAGCACTACAGGAGTAATGAATGTCCAGCACTACAGGAGTAATGAATGTCCAGCACTACAGGGGTAATGAATGTCCACCACTAACAGGAGTAATGAATGTCCACCACTACAGAAGTAATGAATGTCAACCACTAACAGGAGTAATGAATGTCCAGCACTACAGGAGTAATGAATGTCCAGCACTACAGGAGTAATGAATGTCCAGCACTACAGGAGTAATGAATGTCCAGCGCTACAGGGGTAATGAATGTCAGCACTACAGGGGTAATGAATGTCCACCACTACAGGGATAATGAATGTCCACCACTCTAGAAGTAATGAATGTCCACCACTACAGGGGTAATGAATGTCCACCACTACAGGGGTAATGAATGTCTAGCACTACAGGGGTAATGAATCTCCACCACTACAGGGGTAATGAATGTCCACCACTACAGAAGTAATGAATGTCCACCACTACAGGGGTAATGAATGTCCATCACTACAGAAGTAATGAATGTCCACCACTACAGGGGTAATGAATGTCCACCACTACAGGAGTAATGAATGTCCACCACTAACAGGAGTAATGAATGTCCACCACTACAGGGGTAATGAATGTCCACCACTAACAGGAGCAATGAATGTCCACCACTACAGGGGTAATGAATGTCCACCACTACAGGAGTAATGAATGTCCACCACTACAGGGGTAATGAATGTCCACCACTAACAGGAGTAATGAATGTCCACCACTACAGGGGTAATGAATGTCCACCACTACAGGAGTAATGAATGTCCACCACTAACAGGAGTAATGAATGTCCACAACTAACAGGAGTAATGAATGTCTACCACTACAGGGGGAATGAATGTCCACCACTACAGGAGTAATGAATGTCCACCACTAACAGGAGTAATGAATGTCCACCACTACAGGGGTAATGAATGTCCACCACTACAGGAGTAATGAATGTCCACTACTACAGGGGGAATGAATGTCCACCACTACAGGGGTAATGAATGTCCACCACTAACAGGAGTAATGAATGTCCACCACTACAGGAGTAATGAATGTCCACCACTAACAGGAGTAATGAATGTCCACCACTAACAGGAGTATCAAGGGCAAAGGATGGCGGAAGAAGGCTGGAAGTGACAAATGGGAATAGAAAAAGAGCATGCAGATTTGGTTCACGTGATAAAATGTAACTGATTCAAACAGTTAGTTTGTGACCACGATGAAAGAGTTGAAGGCCACAAGAAGAGTCAGTGGACGTTTGTTCTCAAAGGAGACCACAGCGATGGTAGGAGAGAGGGTGCAGGGAGAGCGAGTGGGGGTAGGTAGGTAAGCTTATGGGTCGAAAAGGAGTGCTGGACTATCCTCTTCATATTTTCAAAGAAATGGTGGTGGTGGTGGTGTGGTGGTGGTGGTGGTGGTGTGTGTGTGTGTGTGTGTGTGTGTGGGGGGGGGGGGGGGGGATTGGGGGGGGGGGGGATGAAATGGGAATGTGACCTTGATGCGCCAGAAAAACTTTTGCTCTCATTCCGTTTTCCTCAACTAAAAGGGCTCATCTTAGTGCCAGTGTTTCAAATGTAAACGTCATCAGCAAACTTTGACGTAATCACTGGACGTCTCTATATTTATGACACATAATGCGGGGGGGGGGGGGGGGGGGGGGGGGGGGGGGGGGGGGGGGGGGGGGGGGGGGGTTCCCCCGAGGAGAGTGGGATGCATTTGTTATGGAACAATCTATGATTAGCGCCTTCTTTCTACCATTTTGACAAGAATGTAATGGCGTGTGTGTGTGTGTGTGTGTGTGTGTGTGTGTGTGTGTGTGCTTTAACATTTTGATACTGTTCAAACACATATTATGTGCTGCTTTAATGCGGTTTCACACGATTGTGCACAGTTAGTGATAAACTAATATAATCTTACGTATCTACATTTTGCAAAGTATCGTTCTTCTTGAATCTTATTGATCTCTGCATCTCTGCCTCGTTAAAATCGTCTCCAAACAGTCAGTTAATTGACGTTCCACTAGCGTATAAGTGTATTACGCAGTATCTTTCTTAATGTATAGCAGAAGTTCAGTTCTCATGATAAAATGCTTCTGAAAGCATTAACTGAAATACATTTCCATCCGGTGGCAACATCAAACGGGATACGGCAGAACGAGTCTATCAATATTTATCACTATGCCAGCTTGATTATGATAACAGTTCTTTTGCCGAGAAATGTCAACGTTTACCGTTTAATTCCCCCCCCCCCCCCCCCCCCGTCTGTCTGTCTGTCTGTCTGTCTGTCTGTCTGTTGTTTCTCTCTCTCCCAAAAACACACACACACACACACTCTCACACACACACACACACAGAGTTAGAGAGAGAGAGAGAGAGAGAGAGAGAGAGAGAGAGAGAGAGAGAGAGAGAGAGAGAGAGAGAGAGAGGTTATAACCCGCTTAGACTCAATCTTTTGATAATAATTATGTGAGAGTCCATAACAGAAGCATCCTCATCAGCTCCAGCAAGCATGGTCCCAACGATCGACTTGTCTATACACTCAATTGATAATATGTGAGAGTTCATAACAGAAGCATCCTTCATCAGCTCCAGCAAACATGGTCCATCAATTGGCTTGTCTATACACTCCATGTCTAACCCACCATGGCTCCACTTCTCACACAGAGGGAGATTTCCAAGTGGTTCTGTTATGGCCCACTCTCCCCCAGCTCTCTGGAATCATTCACCTGCCCTCCTACAAGTCAAGTATGCAGCACAGCAGAATGTTTATTTCATGCTGTAGTGATGCCAGTGTGTGTGTGTGTGTGTGTGTATGTGTGTGTGTGTGTGTGTGTGTGTGTGTGTGTGTGTGTGTGTGTGTGTGTGTGCGTGCGTGCGTGCGTGCGCGCGCACGTGTGTGTGTGTGTGTGTATGTGTGTGTGTGTGTGTGTGTGTGTGTGTGTGTGTGTGTGTGTGTGTGTGTGTGTGTGTGTGTGTGTGTGTGTAAATGAGAGATTTGTCCTAACAATTCGAGGTAGATACCCCACTAGACCACTCATGAATAGTATTGATTTCAGCGCAGGCAGGGTTGACGTGTTTGCGGGTAGTACTTGCAAAGATTGAGGTGAATGGCCTTGGAACAATTGTCCGGGCTGTCTGTTCATGAATGCTGCATGTTCGGCCGTCACTTGATAAATGTTAGTAACTATCACTAGATGAATTACATTGTGTATAGTTTACATACGCAAAGTTCAAGCGAGGTATTAATCTTTACCCGTTATTCCTGTGTTTTAGGTCAGTTATTAGAGTAACCACCTACCCTGTCTGTCCCCAACCCCTCACCCATCCTCTCCCTTTCAGCCTCACCATCCTCCAAGCTATTACCCGCTCATCCATTTGCATGTTCTATGCATATTTGATTAGAAAAAAAAAACAGAGGGTAATTGCACAAAGTGGTGATGGTGATCTCCCTTTACGTTACTATGACGTCTGAACGGCACGACATTTGAGCTGGTTCACCCGTGAGACAGATGAGCGCCAGCGAGAGAGGGGGAATTATCATCGGAGAGAGAGCTGACAGGACAGCCCGTCAGCGGAGAGAGAAACAAGATGGCTTCGATAGAGACGACCAGCGGGGCGTGTGACCAGGGACACGTGAAAGTAAGATGGAGGGGGTGGGGGGAGATGGTGGGATCGATGGAGGAAGAGGAACGGTAACTCTTGCCTGACTTTCTGTCTGTCTATCCACAATGTTATTTTTTCGAGTTCTTTCTTTCTTTCTTTCTTTTTTTTTTTTTTTTTTTTTTTTTTTTTTTTAGCATGTGAGACAGTACGGCAACAATTAGTTGGTATGCTTGGTTAAAAGTCTCACGAGCGCTGGCCTTGTTAGTGTAAAGGATTGTTTTGTTGTGTTTTGTTTTATGTTCTGTTTTGTTTTGTTTTGTTTTGTTGTGTTGTGTTGTGTTTTGTTTTCTGTTCTGTTTTGTTTTGTTGTGTTTTGTTTTATGTTCTGTTTTGTTTGGTTGTGTTTGTTTATAACCAAAAACCGCGTTCGAGTGGTTAAAAAAACCCCACTTTGGACAATTAAAAAAATCTATGATGCCTAACCAGCATATCTGTCGAACTAGTTTCTATTACACTTAATAGGTCAGCGTATACCAGAGGAAAAGAATTTGTTACTTTTCACTGTTTGTGGCTGTGGTTTGCGTGTTCCTCGCGGCATTTCAGTGACAGAAACATGAAGAACAACATTGTTGTTTGTCCGAGTGTTCTCTATGGCATTTCGCTGGTGGAGACGTGGACAGCAAAGTTGCTGTTGTTGTTTTTGTACGAGTATTCTTAAAGGCATTCTGATGACAGAAATATGAACAACAAAGCTGTTGTTGTTGTTGTGTTGTCATTGTCTGAGTGTCAGATTAACGCGAGGATGCTGTTGGTTAGAGGTATCCATGTGCCCACCCATCAGCGACTCGAGGTACTTCCATTGAGCCCCCCCTTCTGAGTACGTTCCCGGGGATCACACGTAGCCGAAGTCTGGGGCGCCCACACAGTTTAGTCCTCCACATGTTACCTCTACCCAACAGCATCCTAAAAAACAACCTCCATTAAACTCCAATCTTGATTTTCAAATTAATGACTAAGATGAAAAGATATAAGAAGAGGGGGTCTCATGGCTACGATTTAACAGATGTCTGACCTGCGCATTAGTCCAACGGTCAGACCTTGGGGACAGTCCAGACTCAAACTTGCGACTGTTGCACATTTACATTGAAAAATGTCCTACCATTTGGGCATCGCACACATTATAGCCAAACAAGACAAATGACTCCAACAAATACTGGCCAGGTTTGTTGCTGTACTGTGACAGACTGTACTGTACTGGTTAGGTTTGTTGTTGTACTGTGACAGACTGTACTGGTTAGGTTTGTTGTACTGTGACAGACTGTACTGGTTAGGTTTGGTGTTGTACTGTGACAGACTGTACTGGTTAGGTTTGTTGTACTGTGACAGACTGTACTGGTTAGGTTTGTTGTTGTACTGTGACAGACTGTACTGGTTAGGTTTGTTGTACTGTGACAGACTGTACTGGTTAGGTTTGGTGTTGTACTGTGACAGACTGTACTGGTTAGGTTTGTTGTACTGTGACAGACTGTACTGGTAGGTTTGTTGCTGTACTGTGACAGACTGTACTGGTTAGGTTTGTTGCTGTACTGTGACAGACTGTACTGGTTAGGTTTGGTGTTGTACTGTGACAGACTGTACTGTTAGGTTTGTTTGTTGTACTGTGACAGACTGTACTGGTTAGGTTTGTTGCTGTACTGTGACAGACTGTACTGGTTAGGTTTGGTGTTGTACTGTGACAGACTGTACTGGTAGGTTGGTGTTGTACTGTGACAGACTGCACTGGTTAGGTTGTTGTACTGTGACAGACTGTACTGGATAGGTTTGTTGTACTGTGACAGACTGTACTGGTTAGGTTTGTTGTACTGTGACAGACTGTACTGGTTAGGTTTGTTGTTGTATTGTGACAGGCTGTACTGGTTGGGTTTGTTGTTGTACTGTGACAGACTGTACTGGTTAGGTTTGTTGTATTGTGACAGGCTGTACTGGTTGGGTTTGTTGTTGTACTGTGACAGACTGTGTACTGGTTAGGTTTGTTGTTGTACTGTGACAGACTGTACTGGTCAGGTTTGTTGTACTGTGACAGACTGTACTGGTTAGGTTTGTTGTTGTATTGTGACAGGGCTGTACTGGTTGGGTTTGTTGTGTTGTACTGTGACAGACTGTACTGGTTAGGTTTGTTGTTGTACTGTGACAGACTGTACTGGTTAGTTTTGTTGTACTGTGACAGACTGTACTGGTTAGGTTTGTTGTTGTACTGTGACAGACTGTACTGGTTAGGTTTGTTGTTGTACTGTGACAGACTGTACTGGTTAGGTTTGTTGTACTGTGACAGACTGTACTGGTTGGGTTTGTTGTTGCACTGTGACAGACTGTACTGGTTAGGTTTGTTGTTGTACTGTGACAGACTGTATTGGTTAGGTTTGTTGTACTGTGACAGACTGACTGTACTGGTTAGGTTTGTTGTACTGTGACAGACTGTACTGGTTAGGTTTGTTGTTGTACTGTGACAGACTGTACTGGTTAGGTTTGTTGTTGTACTGTGACAGACTGTATTGGTTAGGTTTGCTGTACTGTGACAGACTGTACTGGTTAGGTTGGTGTTGTACTGTGACAGACTGTACTGGTTAGTTAGGTTTGTTGTTGTACTGTGACAGACTGTACTGGTTAGGTTTGTTGTACTGTGACAGACTGTACTGGTTAGGTTTGGTGTTGTACTGTGACAGACTGTACTGGTTAGGTTTGTTGTTGTATTGTGACAGACTGTACTGTTAGGTTTGTTGTTGTACTGTGACAGACTGTACTGGTTAGGTTTGTTGTACTGTGACAGACTGTACTGGTTAGGTTTGTTGTACTGTGACAGACTGTACTGGTTAGGTTGTTGTACTGTGACAGACTGTACTGGTTAGGTTTGTTGTACTGTGACAGACTGTACTGGTTAGTTTGGTGTTGTACTGTGACAGACTGTACTGGTTAGGTTTGTTGTTGTATTGTGACAGACTGTACTGGTTAGGTTTGTTGTTGTATTGTGACAGACTGTACTGGTTAAGTTTGTTGTTGTACTGTGAAGACACAAATGACTCAAACAAATACTGGTTGGTTTTGCTGTTGTACTGTGACAGACTGTACTGGTTAGGTTGTTGTACTGTGACAGACTGTACTGGTTAGGTTTGTTGTACTGTGACAGACTGTACTGGTTAGGTTTGTTGTACTGTGACAGACTGTACTGGTTAGGTTTGTTGTTGTACTGTGAAGACACAAATGACTCAAACAAATACTGGTTGGGTTTGCTGTTGTACTGTGACAGACTGTGTGGACCAGCAGCGTCGATTCAGACCCAATGTCATGGCAAGCGCGCGACTCGAACTCCAAACCCATGCAGAAAAAAAGGAGCGGTTCAAATCCTTCAGCGCTTTGCTGAGCGGTGCTCAATGCATGGTCCTTCCTACATCTACACTTCCACCCGGTGGCTTTCTCGTCTGGCCTGGACTCTGCTGTTGATCGCAGCCCTGGCTGCCATGTCCTACCACCTGCATTACCTCATCAAGGTGAGGCATTATCTCATCAAGGTGATGCATTATCTCACCAAGGTGAGGCATTATCTCATCAAGGTGAGGCATGATCTTATCAAAGTGAGGCATTATCTCATCAAGGTGAGGCATTATCTTATCAAAGTGAGGCATTATCTCATCAAGGTGAGGCATTAACTCATCAAGGTGAGGCATTATCTCATCAAGGTGAGGCGAGTGGCTGCTTGTGTTGTTGTTGCCTGAATATTCCCCTCGTCTTTCTCTTCATTTACCTCGCTGTCCGTTTACTTTCTTATATGCAGAAGCAGTTTTAAAAACTGAAAGGATGCAATGTAGCGGTTTTCTGCTAGCTCATCGATGTGAAAAAGATAGACTTGTGTACGACAGGCACATGAAAACTCGTGGAAAACCTCTACATTTATCCTTTGATTCCATCCATGACTGTGCCACATCGCTTGTCTTGGGATCATGGACCAAGCCAGTTCTATCAATACCGAAAGAATGCTCATCATCAAAACATAACATCCACTGAAATAAACAAGTCGACAGTATGCTGACTCTAGGTCTGCCGCTTGCAGTGATTGCAAAAACTGGGACTGTAGATAGAAGAGATGTTCTCTATGAATTAAAATGTTTGATACATGATATAATGCCTTAATCTATAAGAGTAGATTTCTTCTGAGTATCATCACATTGTAGTCTAAAGTGGAATAAAACAGCAATATTATCGCTAAAACTCGGAGCACACAGGGATGATTGGTTCCTTCCACTGCATTTTTTTTCCTGGCTAAAATACTCGCAGGTCTGGGTAATGATGTTTGCGGAAGAAATTGCCGTGAAAAGTCATACACATTGTCCAATTGCACTCAGCAGTAATTGCCGTGAAAAGTCATACACATTGTCCCGTTGCACTCACCAGTAATTGCCGTGAAAAGTCATACACATTGTCTCGTTGCACTCACCAGTAATTACCGTGAAAAGTCATACACATTGTCCCGTTGCACTCACCAGTAATTACCGTGAAAAGTCATACACATTGTCACGTTGCACTCACCAGTAATTGCTGTGAAAAGTCATACACATTGTCACGTTGCACTCACCAGTGATTGCTGTGAAAAGTCATACACATTGTCTCGTTGCACTCACCAGTAATTACCGTGAAAAGTCATACACATTGTCACGTTGCACTCACCAGTAATTGCTGTGAAAAGTCATACACATTGTCCCGTTGCACTCACCAGTAATTACCGTGAAAAGTCATACACATTGTCTCGTTGCACTCACCAGTAATTACCGTGAAAAGTCATACACATTGTCCCGTTGCACTCACCAGTAATTACCGTGAAAAGTCATACACATTGTCACGTTGCACTCACCAGTAATTGCTGTGAAAAGTCATACACATTGTCCCGTTGCACTCACCA
This sequence comes from Conus betulinus, assembly GCA_016801955.1. Classification (NCBI taxonomy): domain Eukaryota; kingdom Metazoa; phylum Mollusca; class Gastropoda; order Neogastropoda; family Conidae; genus Conus; species Conus betulinus. The sequence goes on along the minus strand of JADBJO010002007.1, from coordinate 323,889 downwards.
GTAATTACCGTGAAAAGTCATACACATTGTCACGTTGCACTCACCAGTAATTGCTGTGAAAAAAGTCATACACATTGTCTCGTCGCACTCACCAGTAATTACCGTGAAAAGTCATACACATTGTCCCGTGGCACTCACCAGTTACTTATGATAACTCCAAACGTATAGCTGAACACATGGAAACAAACTTAAGTTGTCTCTTAAGGTTGTGTGTGTCTGTGGGCGACCTATTTTTGTTAGCTGTGTTTCATTGAACTGTCCTGTATTAACAGAACTATGTAAAGAGGTAGAAAGATAAAACCTTGAAGCAACATAACACCCACGAATAATTGACAATATTTCGTTTTCTTATAAGACCCTTTTCAAGCACCAACACTGGCCAACTGACTAACCTATACCTATGTAAAGAGATAGGTATAAATATCAAAACGAATGCTGTATTTTGCATGTTCCAAGGATTACTGACACTGCCACTGATATTGCTCAGTCTGAAGAAGCCAACGTGTTACGAGGATCCGAACTTGAGTGCTAGGGTCTGTATTGCATGTTACGTGTATGTAAGCGAAAATCATTGAAGAGACGTGAAAGGTTATTTGTATTTGTTTATCGTCTAATATCATCCATGATGATGAAACGTTAAATAAAACCACCGAGCTGAGCAAATCTATTACAGAATACAAAACAGACTGCAGGGTCATTGGAAACAAGGCAAAATACAAATAAACGCACGGCACAGTTTGCAAGTAACGCTGATTTAATGTAAATGGCAAAACAGACTGATGGGTTTTCGACAAAACTATCTTCTTCAGGCGTGACAACCCGACTCAAAATGCAGAAAAAATGCTCCCCTAATATGTTTTCTCGTCCTGACTGCTGTCACGGGAGCACTGTTGTTTTTTTTTGCTGATTGTATGGCTGTTATTATGTCTGAAGACGTGTAATTGTGTGGCTGTTGTTATGTCTGAAGACGTGTAATTGTGTGGCTGTTATTATGTCTGAAGACGTGCAATTGTGTGGCTGTTATTATGTCTGAAGACGTGTAATTGTGTGGCTGTTATTATGTCCGGAGACGTGTAATTGTGTGGCTGTTATTATGTCTGAAGACGTGTAATTGTGTGGCTGTTGTTATGTCTGAAGACGTGTAATTGTCTGAAGACGTGTAATTGCGTGGCTGTTATCATGTCTAAAGACGTGTAATTGTGTGGCTGTTGTTACGTCTGAAGGCGTGTAAATTGTGTGGCTGTTGTTATGTCTGAAGACGTGTAATTGTCTGAAGACGTTTAATTGTGTGGCTGTTATTATGTCTAAAGACGTGTAATTATGTGGCTGTTGTTATGTCTGAAGACATGAAATATGCGGCCATTATTATATCTGAAGACGTGTAATTGTGTGCTGTTGTTATGTCTGAAGACGTATCAGTTGAAACTGTGCTTTGTATTGTGCTTTAAAGCTGCATTTTGTTTACTCTTGTTTTTTGTGTTCCTTTGTATTTTCCACCTAAAATAATTTATTGTTGTCTGTTTTTCTGACATGCCGTCCCCTCCCCCCTTTCCCCTCAAAACTGGGATTAGCTAGACTGTACACAACATGAATAGCTTATTATACTTTTGGTTGTCAGCTTCAGAATGAATTTCGATTTTTTTTAGCTGTCAGTTTCTGAAGTGAAATCATATGACAAAATCTCGATTCACTTACTGTATTCGTCAGTTTCAAAAGTGAAAATAGATCACCAAGTTCTGGTGCATTTCTTTATATGTCAGTTTCAAAGTGAAATAAGATGTCTGAATTTGATTTTTATTTTTCAACCGTACTCTACAAAGAGAAAATGTGAACGATGGCTCTTAATACCTTGCTCCCGTGATGAGGCAACCACACGTCGTAATTCAAGGGACTGTTGCGGAGTCATAGCCGGGCAGCTGTCTGAATATGGAAGCAAAAATTACTTTGATTGTTTGTCATTCTCTGTTTGCAGTGCCACACCTCTTTCAGGCTTTCCTGAAATAATGCGAGTTGTTTTCGCGCTTTTGTTTTTGTTTGTGTGTTTCCGTGTTTTTGTTTGTTTTCATAAGGATTTTTGTGCTTTGTTTCTTTGTTAGTCGGCTCAGTAACTCTATTTGTAATACTATTCGTTTTCGGGTCTTCTTTTTTTTGTATTTTTTTTCTTTCGTAAGGCGGCTTTGTAATTCTATTTTGATTTTATGTAATTTCTTATTTGTCATCTTCTAATGTTATATACAATGACTAAATTTCAGATGAGGCTACAGAGTTAAAATAACAGGATTTGTTGAAGATTTTTTTTTCATTCGCTAACTACCGAGATAAAAACAGCATCATTCAGTTTCAGATTATTTTTCGCGCCGTCTCATACATGGGTACAGTGAGATGATTCGGTTTCAGATCTTTTTTCCAGTTGTCATTTACATGGGTGAAGAAACAAAAGTCGGTTTCAGATTTTTTTTTTTTTTTTTGTTGTCATATACAAGGGTAAAGTAACACGACTGGGTTCCAGACGAGTTGAGAAAAAAAGCTGGAGATGGCATGGCATGTGCTTGGCTTTCAGTCGTACCTCCGGTGGCCCACGAAGGAGCAGTTGTCGCTGGGGTTCGCCAGTCTCCAGTTCCCGGCAGTGACGGTGTGCAACGTCAACCCCATCAGACTCTCTATGCTGGAACAGCTTTCTGACGATCTGCAGACGTTCCTGCACCACGTGGATCTGGACATCATGGGCGACAGTATTGACAATGTGAGTGGTGGGGTTTTGACACTTATTGACTGAATCCCATACATCATGGGCGACAGTATTGACAATGTGAGTGATGGGTATTTGACACTTATCGACTGAAATTCATACATCATGGGTGATACACATTGAGAATGTGAGTGGTGGATTTTTGACACTTACCGACTGAAATTCATACATCATGGGCGATAACATTGAGAATGTGAGTGGTGGATTTTTGACACTTACCGACTGAAATTCATACATCATGGCGATAACATTGAGAATGTGAGTGGTGGATTTTTGACACTTACCGACTGAAATTCATACATCATGGGCGATAACATTGAGAATGTGAGTGGTGGATTTTTGACACACTTACCGACTGAAATTCATACATCATGGGCGATAACATTGAGAATGTGAGTGGTGGATTTTTGACACTTATCAATTGAAATCCTGTCACCATGGGCGATAATGTTGAGAATGTGAGTGGTGGATTTTTGATACTAATTGACTGAAATCCATACATCATGGGCGACAGCATTGAGAATGTGAGTGGTGGGTTTTTGACACTAATTGACTGAAATCTATACACCATGGGCGACAGTTTGGAGAATGTGAGTGGCGGATTTTTGGCACTAATTGACTGAAATCTATACACCATGGGCGACAGTATTGAGAATGTGAGTGGCGGATTTTTGACACACTAATTGACTGAAATCTATACACCATGGGCGACAGTTTGGAGAATGTGAGTGGTGGATTTTTGATGCTAATTGACTGAAATTCATACATCATGGGCGATAACATTGAGAATGTGGTGGATTTTTGACACTTATCGACTGAAATCCTGTCACCATGGGCGATAATGTTGAGAATGTGAGTGGTGGGTTTTTGACACTAATTGACTGAAATCCATACATCATGGGCGACAGCACTGAGAATGTGAGTGGTGGGTTTTTGACACTAATTGACTGAAATCTATACACCATGGGCGACAGTATTGAGAATGTGAGTGGCGGATTTTTGACACTTATTGTAAAGGAAAGAAAAAACCCAATGATTCAGACTTGATGTAGGCTGTTCTTTTTGAACATACAGAAACTAAGATATTCAAGCGTTCCCCTCAAAGCATTCTACTATTTTTCTTTTTTTTTTCCTCTTTTTTTTTCATTTTTTTCGACCAAGTTAACTGGAAGATGAATATCATTTCCTGATGGTATGCCCAAATGGAAAAGGATATTCACAGGCGTTGTATGCCCTCAGCATTCTATATACAAACAACAGCCTTTGAGATGTCAGTGTTACTCTCAAACAGGAAAATAACCAAGGTTGTAGTCGCATGTATCACGAAATCAGGCGAGAAAAGACAAACCCCCGAACAAAAGCTTCTGTGTCGACCAGCCGCCGTGGCGAAGTGGTTAGCGTCGCGGACTCCCGGCTGGGAGGTCGTGGGTTCGAATCCCATCAGAGTCATGTGGGTTTTTCTGGCCCGACCGGCTCCTACCCAGAGTTGAGTTTGCTGCGGACTCAGTTGGGAAGACTGGGACCACACAGTCAGTTTTATCCACTTAATGGATGCGTTTCTGAGAGTGTTGCTCAAAATTTCCTGACCAACACTGCAGGTGTCTGTTTCTCTCGGGCCGGTTGACGCCGGGATATATTATGAAAGGAAGCGTAGAGCACAGCCCTGTCATGTAGTCTCAGACCGAAATGGAAATCCGTAGCATCATCTTAATCATCATCATCCTCATTCTCATCGATCAGCATTAAAAAAAATGTCTCAAGTTCTGTGGCCCTTCATGCCCTGCTCTCATGGTGACCTCAGTTTCGATGTCCTCTCCACGTCTGTGGCCTTGGTTTGGTTCTGTCGGGGTCACCAGTATCGGCGAGTCCATGGGGGCTGTCGTTGGACGGACGTGGTGGCGCCCTCCGGAGGGGGAGCTCACTCACGCCGGCTCCGCGACTAAGCAATTATTGTCGTCAGTAGGGGGCTTAGTAGGTGGTGTCCTGCGTATGTTAGATCAGAACAGGCGCCACTGAACACCACCGAAGTGACTCGGCAGCAGTGCAGTGTCTCTTCCGGTGGGTTGCCTCTTAACGACTTAACGGTGACTGCTCCCTGTGGATTGTCGGTGACGGGGCTGCGGCGGGGCCGACCGGGCTGTGGCTGTGGACGGGGTGTCGGAATGAGCGGCATGGGTGCACTGCTTCATAGGTGGTGCAGAGATTGGGACAGCAAAAAAAAAAAAAAAAAAAAAAAAAAAAAAAGCTTATGTGTCTGTGCGTCCCGTCATAAACATTCTTGCATTAAAGGTATCAAGCAGTGTGTGTGTGTGTGTGTGTGTGTGTGTGTGTGTGTGCGTGCGCGCGCGTGTGCGTGCGTGTGTGTGCGCGTGTGTGTGCGTGTGTGTGTGTGTGTGTGCGTGCGTGCGCGCGTGTGTGTGCACGTGTGTGTGCGTGCGTGCGTGCGTGCGTGCGTGCGTGTGTGTGTGTGTGTGTGTGTGTGTGTGTGTGTGTGTGCACGCACGTGTGTGTGTATGTGTCCTGCATACGCGAGGGTCCAAATCTGTATCTTTACATCTTTTTTAAACCAGAGTCGAAAACACACTTTTTTTTATTTCATACCAAAGAATGCCTTAACACGTTACTGTGTGCAGGCGCACGTACGTGCGATTACACGTTAGTAGGCCCGCGCGTTGAAGTATTGGTGAGAAGTGTCATGAGACAAACTGCGTGAGTGGATTGTTGGCATGTTTATTTGACGAGGTGCTTTTCATTCCATTGCGGTCTCTCCTCTTTTCTCGTTTGATTTTCATTCTGTCTCGTCTGCCTGTCCCCATTGACACTGGGCGTGCTGGCTCAGATCAATTACGGTAATTGTCATTCTCTCTCTCTGTCTCTCTATCTCTGTGTCTGTCTTTCTGTGTTTCTCTCTCTCTCTCTCTCTCATGCACACACACACACACACACACACACACACACACACACACACACACACAGAGACAAACACACACACATGCACGCACGCACACACACACACACACACACACACACACACACACACACACACACACACACACACACACAGAGACTGACAACACCCCGGAATGAAATAAATTTTCTGCTGTGCTGCATACGGGGTGAGGGCAAATGAATGGCTCCAGAGCGGGGGGAGAGTGGGCCACAACAAATCCACTTCGGAGTCTCCCTGTGTGTGAGAAGAGAAGTGGCGCCACTGGGTAAAACATGTAGTTTATAGACTGGCCATGCGTGAGCTGGTGAAGGATGCTTATGTTAGTGATAGACATGCAAACACAGATGTGAGTTTAAGTAGGTTATGACCCTGTTTCCTCTCTCTCTCTCTCTCTCTCTCTCTCTCTCTCTCTCTCTCTCTCTCTCTCTGTCTGTACTGGCCAGTCGTAGACCGCTTGTGCCATACAAAATTGAGAGGAGTCGATCGTGGCGCTATCACGATCAACTCACTCTCTTTGTTCCAACCAAAGTGCGTTCTGTTCCTTGCTCGCGCGCGCACGCGCGCGCGTGTGTGTGTATGTGTGTGTGTGCGAATACCTCTCTCCCCCCTCTATGCCTCTGTCTCTGTCTGTCTGTCTGTCTCCCTCCCTCCCTCCTTCCCTCCCTCCCTCCCTCCCTCCCTCTCTCTCTCTCTCTCTTTCAGCGCACACATGATGTCACATATCGATTACGCTTCATCAATATAGGATGGGAGTAGTGAGATGTCCACATAAAAAAGACTGAATTCGTCCACACAGTCGTGCATTAAAGCTACTTCTTCCAGCTGTACCTTTAAACAACAGATGAAGAACTAAAACATGTTGAAGTACATTAAAGCTACTTCTTCCAGCTGTACCTTTAACAACAGATAAAAAACTAAAACACATTGAACAGATTTCCTTTCTTCGAATGAGCGACTTTAATCTAACAAGGCATCATTTATGTTTAAAACCTTGACATGTTATCTCTTAATGTTCTCTTTACCAGACTGAACGGATGCACTGGCCCGCAGAAATTACTTCTGCTCTACCCACGCATTGGTCAGTACAAAACGAGCCTAGCTTACTCTGGACCATACGTCTGGGACTCACTGCCAACCAGTCTGCAAGACACGCATACACTAAAACATTCCATAATAAACATTTCCTGTCTCAATATAATTTGATAATTAACGTCCATTTGAAATCTCTTCTGTTTTCAACATGCCATCGAGACGCGCGACCTACTCCATTAACACCGCTCATCTTCTCTCTTCTCTCTCTCTCTCTCTCTCTCTCTCTCTCTCTCTCTCTCTCTCTCTCTCTCTCTCTCTCTCTCTCTCTCTCCTTGTTTTGACTTCCCAATAGGTCATCTATACATGTATAAATAGTCTGCTGGTCAGTGTTAGAATTACATTACGATGTGATTATGATGAACTGTTAGTATGAACAAAGTACATCAAAATAATGTGTGTATGACAGGGACAAATTGTAAGACTAGGCCTCGGCCTGAAATTTTCATAGTTGAGTATCAAAGATCAGTCAATACATGTCTGTCTGCCTGCTTGTCCGTCCGTCTGTCTGTCTGTGTGACGAGCATTCATTGTCAATTTTGGTGGATGCACCCATCCTCTCTCTCTCTCTCTCTCTCTCTCTCTCTCTCTCTCTCTCTCTCTCTCTCTCTCTCTCTCTCTCGTCAGAGTGTCAAAAAATTCCTCCACATCCTCACCGTCACGACAAGGACGAGAGATCAGTGACGATGACGACGACAACACCCAGTTAGATGACATCGACTGGGGCTACAGCAGGAGCAACTTGAGCAACGCTCGGGAGGTGGTGGATGAGGGTTTCTACGATGATTTGGAGGGTGACGGCGACAGCTGGGAGAAAGAGGCCAAGTCTTCCTCCGTGTCCCGCATGGAACAG
>JADBJO010002007.1:303748-311248 GCA_016801955.1 Conus betulinus | reverse complement strand
GCTATCAAACTCATACAGGAAAAAATACCGTTGCATCTTTAACACGTCAGATAAGAAAAAATTTCTTGAAAAGGTAGTCATGACAAACGCAAAACATGTAGCTGAACCGTTGAAAAGAAAGAACAAGACATATCCGAAGGTATCAACTGCACCCAGAGTTGTGCTATCCTCAGTCGCAGAACCAAGCAGCAGGGACCAATTCTGAACTACCCATAGAAGCCCGCGCTTTGTTGACATACGCATGCATATGACATTCCATTAAAGCGTCAAGGGACATAACTGCTTCCTCGCAGAAGGGATAGCTACTAGATACTGGACGCGACACAACACAACCTCCACGGAAGCGTCACCATCGGTGAACCATGCCGTATTTCATGAATGCAGATTCCACTGTTGAAAGACAGCACCACCATGGTGAACCATGCCGTATTTCATGAATGCAGATTCCACCGTTGAAAGACAGCACCACCATCGGTGAACCATGCCGTATTTCATGAATGCAGATTCCACCGTTGAAAGACAGCACCCACCATCGGTGAACCATGCCGTATTTCATGAATGCAGATTCCACCGTTGAAAGGACAGCACCACCATCGGTGAACCATGCCGTATTTCATGAATGCAGATTCCACCGTTGAAAGACAGCACCACCATGGTGAACCATGCCGTATTTCATGAATGCAGATTCCACTGTTGAAAGACAGCACCACCATGGTGAACCATGCCGTATTTCATGAATGCAGATTCCACTGTTGAAAGACAGCACCACCATGCCGTATTTCATGAATGCAGATTCCATCGTTGAGAGACAGCACCACCATGGTGAACCATGCCGTATTTCATGAATGCAGATTCCATCGTTGAAGAGACAGCTCCACCAACTAACAGCTGCGCGCATCCCGCAGACCCACTTGCTGTTTCACTGACAGATTCCATCGTGAAAACAGCCCAGCTCCAGATACAGGCAAGCTTTGGCCACATAGTCTTCAGTGTACTGTGAGGAGGATCCTTGGACATAGTCTTCAGTGTACTGTGAGGAGGATCCTTGGACATAGTCTTCAGTGTCCTGTGAAGAGGATCCTTGGACATAGTCTTCAGTGTCCTGTGAGGAGGATCCTTGGACATAGTCTTCAGTATCCTGTGAGGAGGATCCTTGGACATAGTCTTCAGTGTACTGTGAGGAGGATCCTTGGACATAGTCTTCAGTGCACTGTGAGGAGGATCCTTGGACATAGTCTTCAGTGTACTGTGAGGAGGATCCTTGGACATAGTCTTCAGTGTACTGTGAGGAGGATCCTTGGACATAGTCTTCAGTGTACTGTGAGGAGGATCCTTGGACATAGTCTTCAGTGTACTGTGAGGAGGATCCTTGGACATAGTCTTCAGTGTACTGTGAGGAGGATCCTTGGACATAGTCTTCAGTGTACTGTGAAGAGGATCCTTGGACATAGTCTTCAGTGTACTGTGAAGAGGATCCTTGGTGGCAGTCTTTCCTGTGGTCAACAGGACTTTCCTTGTGGTCAACAGGACTTTCCTTGTGGTCAACAGGACTTTCCTTGTGGTCAACAGGACTTTCTCTGTGGTTAGTCTTTCCTCACCGTCACTGGACCTTTCCCCAGTGTGGGCCAAAAGTCAGACAAGAAAGAAAGATACACTGGAACTATAGCTGTGCTACTGACATCCTCACAGCCATCAAATGTGCAGAATGTACAGGATATTCCCCTGGAGTTCTCTCCGCCAGATTAAAAAAAAGGTCTTCAAAATCAATCAAACGTACAATAGAAGCCACACTGGCAGACAGACTGTTGAATAGACAGCACGTGACCATTCTGAACAGAGTGTACAATGTTAACCTACAGCACAGATAACCATTCTGAACACAGTGTACAATCTTAACCTTCAGTACATGTAACGACAAAATAATCTGGCATGTCATGATTTGTAATAAGTCACAACAGGAAAAAAACTTTAAAAAGAATAAAGGAGTTTTCAGAACAAATGAAATCACTACAGGCCCATCAATTCGAACGAATACGCTTACGACACCACATCGATTAGCAGAAAGTTAATGACAACACGGAGCACACAGAACAAAACGTGTGTGTGTGTGTGTGTGTGTGTGTGTGTGTGTGTGTGTGTGTGTGTGTGTGTGTGCATGTGTGTGCGTGCGTGTGTGTGTGTGTGTGTGGTGTGTGTGTGTGTGTGTGTGTGTGTGTGTGTGTGTGTGTGCGCGCGTGCGTGCGTGCGTGCGAGTGTGTGAGTGTGTGTGTTTGTGTGTGGTGTGTGTATGTGCGCGCGCGCGCGCGCGTGTGCGTGTGTGCGTGCGTGCGTGCGTGCGTGTGTGTGTGTTTTGTGTGTGTGTGTGTGTGTGTGTGTGCGTGTGTGTGCGCGCGCGCGTGCTGCCGCACACGTGTGTGTGTGTGTGTGTGTGTGTGTGTGTGTGTGTATGTGTGTGTGTGTGTGTGTGTGTGTGTGTGTGTGCATGTGTGTGTGTGTGCGTGTGTGTGTGTGTGTGTGTGTGTGTGTGTGTGTGTGTGTGTGTGGTGGTCAGTTCCAGGTCAAGAGGAAAGGCCGTCCCTACAGTGACTGTAGTCAGGACACTGAATACCTGGAAAAGCACCAGGTCCTCTACACCCAGACAGGTACCAGCACTTCCGTTGTTCTGCTCTATTGTCATTGCACCGTACGGCACTGTATTGCACTGCACAGTATTGTATCTTATCGTACTGTTTTTGCACTGTATTGTATTATGTTGTATTGTATGCATTGTATCGTATTGTATTGCATTGCATTGTGTTGTATGGTATGGTATTGTATTGTATTGTATTGTATTGTGTTGCATCATATGGTATGATATTGTGTTGTGTTGTATGGTATGGTATGGTATTGTGATGTATCGTATGGTATGGTATTGTATTGTGTTGTATCGTGTGGTATGGTGTTGTATGGTATTGTGCTGTAAGGTATCGTGTTGTGTGGAATTGTATCGTGTGGTATTGCATTGCATCCTATCGTATTGACTGTAATGTATTTTGTTTTTTTCATTGTATTATATCCTATCGTATTGCATTGCATTGCATTGTATATTATTGTCTTGCGTTGTATTTATTATGTTACATTGTATTGTATTGCATTGTATTGTATACCTTTATTGTCACAGTATATTCATTACCTACTGAGACCCTTTCTTCCCAAGGGAGCAGACTCAACCCAAAGACAGCTCTTCAGTGGACTCGTCTCAGATCTATCCTTTTTACCTCTGTCCAGTCAGTCCCCATCCTCTTGACCTCTGTCTCAGTGTCCAGTCAGTCTTCATCCTCTTGACCTCTGCCTCAGTGTCCAGTCAGTCCCCATCTCTTCCTCTTGACCTCTGCCTCAGTGTCCAGTCAGTCCCCATCCTCTTGACCTCTGTCTCAGTGTCCAGTCAGTCCCCATCCTCTTGACCTCTGTCTCAGTGTCCAGTCAGTCCCCATCCTCTTGACCTCTGTCTCAGTGTCCAGTCAGTCAGTCCCCATCCTCTTGACCTCTGTCTCAGTGTCCAGTCAGTCCCCATCCTCTTGACCTCTGCCTTAGTGTCCAGTCAGTCCCCATCCTCTTGATCTCTGTCTCAGTGTCCAGTCAGTCCCCATCCTCTTGACCTCTGTCTCAGTGTCCAGTCAGTCCCCATCCTCTTGATCTCTGTCTCAGTGTCCAGTCAGTCCCCATCCTCTTGACCTCTGCCTCAGTGTCCAGTCAGTCCCCATCCTCTTGACCTCTGCCTCAGTGTCCCTTCTCCAGTAGTTCCTGATCGTTCCCTCCCCCCCCCCCACCTGTCTTCCAGGTGTCAGCATGATTGGGTGGCGTTGGATGCCTGTGTCTTCCAGGTGTCAGCATGATTGGGTGGCGTTGGATGCCTGTGTTATCCAGGCCTCAGCGTGACTGGGTGGCGTTGGATGCCTGTGTCGTCCAGGTGTCACATGATTGGATGGCGTTGGATGCCTGTGTCTTCCAGGTGTCAGCATGATTAAGTGGCGTTGGATGCCTGTGTTATCCAGGCCTCAGCATGATTGGGTGGCGTTGGATGCCTGTGTTATCCAGGCCTCAGCATGATTGGGTGGCGTTGGATGCCTGTGTCTTCCAGGTGTCAGCATGATTGGGTGGCGTTGGATGCCTGTGTCTTCCAGGTGTCAGCATGATTAAGTGGCGTTGGATGCCTGTGTTATCCAGGCCTCAGCATGATTGGGTGGCGTTGGATGCCTGTGTTATCCAGGCCTCAGCATGATTGGGTGGCGTTGGATGCCTGTGTCTTCCAGGTGTCAGCATGATTAAGTGGCGTTGGATGCTGTGTTATCCAGGCCTCAGCATGATTGGGTGGCGTTGGATGTTTGTTGGGTCTCGAAACCTGCGTCCTGTCCTGCCCTCCTTCTTCCTCACAATCTGTGTGGCCACTGGCTCTGTCCTCACATAGATGTGGTCACTGGCTCTGTCCTCACAATCTGTGTGGTCACTGGCTCTGTCCTCACAAACTGTGTGGTCACTGGCTCTGTCCTCACAATCTGTGTGGTCACTGGCTCTGTCCTCACAATCTGTGTGGTCACTGGCTCTGTCCTCACAATCTGTGTGGGTCACTGGCTCTGTCCTCACAAACTGTGTGGTCACTGGCTCTGTCCTCACAATCTGTGTGGTCACTGGCTCTGTCCTCACAAACTGTGTGGTCACTGGCTCTGTCCTCACAAACTGTGTGGTCACTGGCTCTGTCCTCACAATCTGTGTGGTCACTGGCCCTGTCCTCACAAACTTTGTGGTCACTGGCTCTGTCCTCACAATCTGTGTGGTCACTGGCTCTGTCCTCACAAACTGTGTGGTCACTGGCTCTGTCCTCACAATCTGTGTGGTCACTGGCTCTGTCCTCACAATCTGTGTGGTCACTGGCTTTGTCCTCACAAAACAAACAGTGTGGTCACTGGCTCTGTCCCTTAGAATCTGTTGTCACTGGCTCTGTCCTTGCGCTTCAGACTGTTCACGTTGACAGTATGTGCTTCAGGTCTGCTGCCTAACATTTGGTCTTTCTTCCACCATGAGTCGGACCAGCACGGCGAGATCGATGTGAGGTGTGAATTAAAGATGCACAGTTTGTGTGGTTGTATTGATTTCCTCGGAGACCCAGAGTTGACAGATGCTGGTCGAAGCTTTGCCTGTCCTGACTGTGACGTCTTGGTTTCTGTCTGCTGTGCACCAAACTGCACTGCCCATGTTTACTAAAGTCTCAGCCACTTTTCCAGATCCGTCCAAACCTAAAAGAGTTCCTCTCGCCCACCTCTGGTGGTTGCAAAGAATAAACAGTTTTATGCCGGCTGCCCACCGGCCAATTGTTTTTAACCTATTCGTGCCTTTTAAAGAGTGAAGAAGCTCCGTGGTGCATTCCATGTCATGTACCACCCACAGTGAAACACATTCTTTCAGAGTGCTGGGACTTACATGATGTGAGACATAAACATTTTACAACAGACTCCATGAAAACCTTGTTCTGACATGTTCCACCTGATGCGATCTTTGAATTCCTGAAAGAGATTGACATTTTTTCTTCTGATCTGAGATTTACACCAAAAAGATTTTTAACATAATTTCTGGTGTGTTTATAGAAGCTGAATTTAAAGGGATTTGTGAATGGGTTGCTTTTTTAATGACTTGTATAACTGTCCATCCCCTCTATCCCCTCTACATCATTTGCATATCTATCCATCCCCTCCATCTCCTTTGCAATCCATTACATAACTACCCACCCCCTCTATCCCCTCTGCAACCCATTACATAACTATTCACCCCCTCTATCCCCTCTGCAACCCATTACATAACTATTCACCCCCTCTATCCCCTCTGCAACCCATTACATAACTATTCACCCCCTCTATCCCCTCTGCAACCCATTACATAACTATATTCAACCCCCTAACCCCTCTACAATCCCTTGCATAACTATCCATCCCCTCTATCCCCTCAATAATCATTTTGCATAACTATCCATCCCCTCTACAATCATTTGCATAACTATCCATCCCCTCTACAATCATTTGCATAACTATCCATCCCCTCTACATCATTTGCATAACTATCCATCCCCTCTACAATCATTTGCATAACTATCCATCCTCTCTATCCCTCAATAATCATTTGCATAACTATCCATTCCCTCAATAATCATTTGCATAACTATCCATCCCCTCAATAATCATTTGCATAACTATCCATCCCCCCCCTCTACAATCATTTGCATAACTATCCATCCCCTCTACAATCATTTGCATAACTATCCATCCTCTCTGTCCCCCCCCTATACAATCCATTACATAACTATTCATCCCCTCTTTCCCCCCTCTACAATCCATTACATAACTATTCATTCCCTCTATCCCCCCCTCTACAATCCATTACATAACTATCCATCCCCTCTATCTTCTCTACTATCCATTGCATAACTATCAATCCCCTCTATCCCTTCTATAACCCATTAAATAACTATCGTCCCCTCTATCCCCTCTACAATAGATTATATAATACTATTCATTCCACTTCACCCCATTTTAATCTACTACATCATGATCTACTTCACTCCACCCTCATTATAATCCACAATGTCATGACCAACTGACCATCACTCCATTATGAAAATAATCCACCCCATTTCATCCTTCTGCAATCCATTACATTATAATCCGCCCCATTCCACCCCATTATCATCTGCCACAGTACGATCCACTTCAGCTCACCTTCTACAGTCCACTACATCGTAATCCACCCCACTTCAACCCACTATAATCTCCAACGTCACAATCCATACTACTTCAACCCACTATAATCCATTATATCATATTGAACTCCATTCTACCCCACCATATAATCCACTACATCACAATCCACTTCATTTTACCTTCTTCCATGCACTACACCAGACTTCACCCCACTATACTTCCCCCTCCACTATCATAATCCTTTTCATTTCACCCCAATATAATTCACCACATCAGAATCCATTCCACTTCACCCCAAGATAATTCACCACTTCACCCCAACATAATTCACCACATCAGAATCTATTCCACTTCACCTTAACATAATTCACCACACCAGGATCCATTCCTTTTCACCCCAACATAATTCACCACATCAGAATCTATTCCACTTCACCCCAACATAATTCACCACATCAGAATCTACTCCACTTCACCCCAACATAATTCACTATATCATCACCCATTCCACTTCACCCCAACATAATTCACCACATCAGAATCCATTCCACTTCACCCCAACATAATTCACCACATCATCACCCATTCCACTTTACCCCAACATAATTCACCACGTCAGAATCCATTCCACTTCACCCCAACATAATTCACCACATCATCACCCATTCCACTTCACCTCAGCATAATTCACCACATCATCATCCATTTCATTTCACCCCGCTGCCGTTTGCCCTATCACAATCCATAGCACCTCAACGCGCTCGACTTCGCC